>KZ506073.1:359858-373258 GCA_002844005.1 Limosa lapponica baueri | reverse complement strand
CGGGGTCGTGCTGCGGGCCCGCCTCGGCACCCCAAGGGGGGCTGCTGCTGGCAACCCCGCCTTACGGAGCGGCTGGCAAGACGGTGCCTGAAAATAAGGAGAGAAAAGTAGAAAATGAAAGCCGGGGGGCAGGAGGAGAGTGCTCGCTGCCGGCGGTGGGGGGACTAAGGGGGTGGTCGGCCCCCCGGAGGGGCTGGGTCTGAGGGGAGCGGTGCTGAGAGGGTGCAACCGAACGTTGTGTTAGAAGCGTTATGACTTCCCTTTCATTGTCCTGGAAGCTTAACTGTTGGTTGGTTTCCAAAGTGATATACAGGCTCTCAGCAAAAAACCCATAATTTCAGGAGGATTTATTCTTGCAGATTTTAATGTAAAAAACAAACCGATTTTTTTTAAGTGTTCCCTTATCCAGTGCCAGCTCTGTGCGTGGCTCCGTTCAGAGCTGGGCAGTCTCGCACACAACCCACTGCCCTGCACAGGCAGCCCAGGGCCGTGGCTCCCTTGGGGCAGGCATTAGGGGAGGCAGGAGGACAAGGCAGCATGTAGCGTGGGCTGGCAGCGTGGCATGGGCTGGCAGCCACTTCCCAAGGAAATGCCTTTGGGGCAGCCCGTCCTCGCTACCCGAACAGAGCTCTTCAGTGTTTTACCTTCACTCGCTAACGGTAAGGCCGGGAGGAGGGTCGCAACCTAGAATTTACTTGCTAAAAATACTATTTAGCAAACCCTCTGTAACGAATCCGCCTCGTGTGGAAGCTGCTGGAGCGCTGTGTGAGGCTGCAGCCGGCTATCTTTGACAGGAATCGGCTTCAGGCAGGGCAGGGTGGTGTAACCGTCACACTCCCATGTAGAGCTGCTTTCTCAGAGGTGAGGCAACTTTTCCTGGAAGGGTTAGCTGTGAGTGGGGCCGTCGACTTCCATGACACCTTCCCCAAAAAGGGGACTTCGTGAGGCTGGTGGGCGGCTTCGCTGGCTGCTGCCGCTTGGGAGAACTAACATTTGAAGGAGTAGGAGGGTGAATGTTTCACGCAAGCAAGGTTTTATTGTCCGGCTTTGCACGCTTTCCTGCTTGAGTTAATGGCTGGTGATCATCGTGTCGGGCGTAAGGTAGCTCTGTTCCCAAATGTGTTGCTTAAACACGGTAAACGTGGTATGTCGGTTTATGGTTCTTCGTAAGATTTCAGTATTCGTAGGACTTTAAGTCTCTTGTTGAAATAAGTGTTTGTAGCTTGAATGTTTTGTTGGAGGATGTTAAAGATTTTATAAAAAATACGAATTTTCGTCCAAGGTATGTGCAGTGCTGTTCCAGTGTCCATCTTGGGGTTATCATGGCAATATTGAATTTATTTGTTGTTCCATGACAGTTAAGAGATTATTGGAAAAGGCTGTTGTCCAACAAGAGTAAGGACTAAGATTTAGTTATCAAACTGTTGTGATATGCTTGCCTTTTATACTCTCAGGGTGAGATTTTTCCAAGGACCCAGAGGTAGTAGCCCAACTCCAGTTCAGTTCATGGGGAACCTGGATTTCTGATTCACCCACTTCTCCTTTACATCTCTTCAAAAATTGTTCATGTCTCTTTAGATTATGTGTTAATGCATTAGTTTTTAAGTGCATGCAACTTCACATGTCTAGCAAGTGGGTACATGAGGGTGGGTAGTGATTGCATACAGTAATGACTCCTGTGCATGGAATTTAGAAAAATAATCTGGAAAACTGAGATCAGTGTCATAGGAAAAAAAAAAAAGCATTTTTTATTTAGTTTCTGCTCTTAAATGCTCATGTCTTAAGTTTAGGTTAAGTTTATCACTTTATTTCAGCAGATGGGTGAGCTTCACAATGCATTATTCTCTTACTCTCGAGGTGCCTGACTGTCATCTGCGACAGAGAAGTGAAGTCTGAGCCAGCGAGGCCCTGTGCTGCAGGTAGTATTTCCCCACAGGCAGACCTTAGGTGGATGTTAGCTCAGCTCTGCCCTGTCATGGGATCAGTCGGAAAGGCTCAGATGGGATCCAGAAACAGTCTGTGAAAGTCAGATCTCAAGAATGCAGTACTTCCTCATATCTGTATTTTATGGCAGTCACTTGGTAACAGGGAGATACTGGAAATGTCCTCAGTTCTGTGTTGTAGTCTTTTTCTTTGTATCTTCAGTAAAGCTTTGTGGCAGTCAGACACCCCCTGAAGATCTTACTCAGTCCAAAAGGAGCTGATAAAAGTGAACTACAGGCATACAAATTAGCTGTACATAAATAGCAGCTTTCAAAATAAAAAGTACAGTAGCTCATTTTCCAAGTTAAATGTACAGAATATCTTTCAGTACTGATCCAAAGGGTGGGGGGGTTTTAATAACAAAATCCAGTTTTACTAGGCAAGCCTGGGCTAAGCAGTTACTAAAATAATACAGAGCAAGGCTTTCAGGCAGAAAAGGGTGGAATGGGTGTTGGAAATTGTATCATTTCCCATTTCCTAGTGTCCTGACATCACGAGAGGCAGTGACTGTGTGATGAAAGGCCCTTTTCATGCCACGCAGAGAAAGCTGTTATGCAGGTCAACACAAAGGTCCACTATATGCTTAAAGTTTAGTGGCCAAAAAGATTTTTACTTGGAACGTTTCTCTACTGTGTAGACGCAACCGAAAAAACCACAGGGATCATCTACTATGCAGATGTCTTACAGCACTGTGCAGAACTGAACTGAGCTGTCTGGGTTTCATGTTGGGGTTCCCTGGCACGTTAAGAAGAAACTCCCAGGTTTGAGCTGTCTGCAAGTCCTGGATGAGGAAGAGGGGAATCAGAAGGATTTCCATTGCTAAAATCTTTACCTAAATCTCAGAAAACAAAGTCATTCACGTGTGTTGCTCCGCATAAAAAGTAGTTTGGGGGGTGAATTTTTCCCCCAGCTTTTACAGTATTGATTTGCTGAGCTTTGTGTGAAAAGTTTTTTGATTTGTAACTCTGTGCTTGTGAAATGAATAAAACTGCTTGAGCAAATACAGCTTATGCAGAATACTGCAAACACCTGCTTTTGTACGCAATGTTCACTTCGTTCTCGTTGTGTAGTGTTTGTTGTTTGTTTTTTTTTTTTTTATAATCCTTGAGTGGACTTTGTAATACTGTCCAGGTGGGTGAGATCAGATATCTGGAAGGTAGGGATGGGTTTTCCTCCAAGCATCATCACTATGTGATCTTGAGTGTGTCGCTTCTTGCAGTGTACGTTTCCTCGTTGTAAAGATCCTAATTCTTCGTATGGCTCTTGTGAGCCTATTGATATTCTAAAGCACAGTAAAGATACTGAATTGGAAGGCAGTAGCCAAGGGAAGCTTGGCTGTAAGGTATGTGATATAGTAATTCTGTGTTGCCAGGAGGCTGTAAGCTAGAAGAAGAATCAAGAAGGCAGGTAGGCAAAACTGAAGCTTTCTTCTGTCACCTTCTATTGTACTAGGTGATTGACTTGTATAACAAGAATGAATATAGAGACAAATACATACATTTGAAAATTTAGCCCTAAAAATGTATATGTATTAAAAGTTACGGGTGGACTAGTCTTTGGATCCAGAACTCTTAGTTCTCCCAATTTATAAGGGACAGGACCAAAAGAAGGACATAAATACCAGAAATAGCACTTGGGTTCAAACTGTGGAATTTTCCACTTAGGTCTCACCTAACCCAGCAGTGCATTAAAGCTTCAATTTCCCTTTTTTTGGAATGTGACTTTCCCTAAGCAGCTCCTCAGCCTGTGCTCAGAACAGCAGCCACAAGGAGGCATGTTGTCCCCAGTTGTGCTTAGAGCTGTTTTCATCTTTCTGGTCTGCAGACCCCATGCGTGGTTCAGATGAATTAGGCATAGAGTTGGAGGTATGGGAGTATGGAACAGGGCAGGAGCTGGAGAAGAGCATTGATGTGTTGCTAGAAATACCCGGTAGGTGTGGAGAAGGAGAGGTGGGTGTTCATAAAGTACCTCACGCTGAGCGTGAGACCTGGCAACGCTGTTCAGTCTGCCGTGGCGTGTAACAGAGCATGAGTTGTATAGGTCATGGTATCATAAGGGGAAGGCTTACAGCCCCTGTCTTACACAGAAAATCTATCCCTGCTGTTGCCATCATACTACTTACAGCTTTGGAGCCAGGGAGGTCTACTGTTCGAAACATGGCTCCCTTTCAGTAGCAGTCCAGTGGTAGGCTACTAGCCAAGAGTGACCTGCGTTTGGTTATTGGAAAGGATGCAGGAGCTCACCTGCCAGACACTCGCTGTCTCTGCGTCTGTTAGAGAATGAAGACACCTTTAGGGAGTCCCAGCATGGAGCAGAAGATAAAATGTGAACCTCTGCCTCTGGTATTTTCTGTTGGCTATCTGTTACTGGCATCTGTCCTGCGTGTTGGCTTTAGATAGCCCTCTGCACGCTGCAGCCTGGTAGCTCTAGGGAGAAGTATGCTACAGTGTAAGGTGGAAGAGCTGGATTACTTGGGTTGAATTGCTTTCTAATTGAAAGGCTGTTCTAGAAATCTCTGAATATTTTTATCTGGAAAGAGAAGCCAATCTAAACTTTAAGTGCTGTAGCTGCTTCTACTCTTGCGTGGGTTTCTTTTGGTACGGTTAGGATCGTTTGCGTAGGCTGGTTTAAGACATTAGGTACTTGGGTTGGTATTGTCTTTCTAGCCAGGAGAACCAAAGGTGGTTCACCTCTGTCTGAGCTAGCAGGCTGCTGGAGGCATGGCTGTAAACCATTAGATAGGGCTGATGCACAGTGCTTTGGATACCTCCATACGACAATATCAAACCTGGAATGGAAGAATGGAAATCATATGCTCCAGCCACCTAGACTGAGGCCTAAAAAAAGACATTTCCTCTTTGCATAGCACCAGGGTCAGTGCCTTGTAATGGGCTGACTGCAGGTAGTGTTTCTCCCTCCCTCACAAGTTTTCTTCTCCCTCACACATTTTTGAGAGACTCACGCTGAACTGATAGTAGCAGTGAATGTTTTATAGCTCCTTGTGAAATGGTGATGAAGTGAACAAATTTTGAGGCGAACTCTTCAGTGGCATCCTCAGCGCTGCTAGTTCAGATACCGATTTTGTAATTAATTCAGGTGTAAACATTGCATAGAGCATTAGTTTGTTTGATGTTTGTGCTGCACAGAGAAGGTGTAATTAGCACGTAAGTTGTATGGTGTCGTTAGCGCTCCAGGTCTGCAAGTCTTGGGCCTTGACTCCACTGTAGCACCAGGCGAATGGGCTTCTGGCTGAAGTGTATCACCTTCAGCATACTAGCGGTAGCAGGTATTGTGGCTAAAAGAGCGTTTTCTGGAGGATTTTGGATGTCTTCTGGAAACCAGGTGTGCTGTATGAATGCTGACAATCAATGTTGGTATCATCAAGTTTCATTAGGGCTTGTCTCGTCAAGACTTAGCTCTTTCACAATCAGGCGAAGTGTTTCCAGTATTAAATGTGCTTTGATGTAATCACCTTGTTTTATTGTTTGTAGGCAGCTGGTACTTACTAGAGCACGTGTTCTAACAGAAGTGTTCCACCTGCCTTCCATTGTGCCCATTAATGGTTTCCACTTGTGTGTATTGTTTTGGTCAGATGTAATTTACTTGAAAACCAGCTTCTAAAAAGTGTAAAGAGCAATCATTGCAGTGTGTCATTGGCTGAAATAAAGCCATTGTGTAAAGATCACATTTTCTAAGGTAAAAAATATTTACAATATTTGGCAGGTGTAATCACTGTATTTAAAAAAAAAAAAAAAGCATCAACCATAAATGAGATTTAGACCAAGCTGTGCAATGCTAGAAATACACTAATTGTAGTTAATTTTCAGCAACTGAAGTGAGTATTGGACTACAATAAGCTCTCTGTCTATCTTTGCATGCTATCTGCAAGCTGCAGATAGCGATTTTTATCAAGGGAGCCTCCCTGAGAGACAGTTTTGCTGCATTCTTTTCCATTTCACAACATTGCCAGTGGGAGGTTTATTTTATGGGGTATCAGCTTCCCTCCTTGGGAAGGTGACTCCTTGCTTAACAGGGATATAATCGGGAGGCTCTTTCCAAGTTTGTTTGGAAATTGCTTTCTCTGTGCTTTTAGCCCTTGCTTTTTATAAATACTGTGTTCACTCTTTTAAAAAGTCTCACGTAGCACATTCATTTAGTGCAAATGGTCCTTCTTTGTGTTTTTAGGGAGGCCTTGAGATAGCAGCGATGGCGGAATTCAACAATGTCCATTCAGTGACTGAAATGCCAGAAGATGATGCTAAACGCAGTTTCCATAACAGAATGTTCCTGGAGCCCCAAGAGAAGAAGAGGAGCATGAAGGCTCTGGTGGTTAAGCAAGCAAAGAAAAGTTGCAGCTGCACTCCAGCCAAAGTTAAAGACTGTGTTTTCAGTTTCTTTCCTGTCTTGCAGTGGCTTCCTAAATACAAATTGAGAGAGTACCTTCTGGGAGACGTAATGTCTGGTGTGATTGTGGGGATTTTACTAGTCCCACAGTCAATTGCCTATTCTCTCTTGGCTGGACAGGAGCCTATTTATGGCCTTTATACCTCCTTTTTCGCTAGCATTATTTATTTCATATTTGGAACCTCCCGCCACATCTCAGTTGGCATCTTCGGTGTGATTTGCCTGATGGTGGGACAAGTGGTGGATCGTGAGATACAGAGAGCTGGCTACGACTTAGAGCCAGCTGCGGTCGGTGGCCTCACAGGTACAGCAGCATATGAAAACACCACCATTTCGCCAGTGAATCAGACATCGCAGGAGCTGCTCTGTGATAAAAGCTGCTATGCAATTACAGTGGGAGCCACCATGACCTTCATAGCTGGAGTTTATCAGGTAAGAGGAGGTGGACAAACAGGTATTCTGTGGAAAATAGTTTTAATTCTTCTTTAGGTGTTTGTCCCCATGAACAGCCTGTTGGGCTTGCACAGCACGTCCTCACTCTGCATCCCAGGGGCGTGGACACAGGGAGGACTGGAGGACTACAGTTACTGTGATGCAAGAAACTCCTCTGTGTCCTCTCCATTTTGTGCTGTTGGGAAGCTCTTTTTTTTTTTTTTTTTGGCTGGTTTATTCCTTAGGCCTCCATTTCGTTGGCTGGAATGTGGTGTATCAGCTTTTAATTCCAGACTTTGGTATTTGCCTTTTCTTTTATCAAAAAATAATCTGGACAGTAAAAGTATCTCCGGTTTCTTTTTATTTGTCACTGTGCTTGTAAAACTTTGTGTTTGCCCACTCAAAGCGAAAACAATGCCATTGTATGAAAAGGACACTACTGAGATGATAAATATGTTTGAAATAAAACATTTAAATGATGACCATTTAAAATATATTACTTAACAATATTTTACCACTGTGTCTCTACGTACTTCCTAGAATTCGCTGCTTGCTGAAATTAAAGCAGATATTTTTGTTTCTAGAAAGTCATGCATTAACCAGAATGGATTTAGTTTTAACAGTACTGCAGAGCTGTGGTATTTGAGTTTGTGAGTTCACATTCATTTATTTCTACAGTGACCTCCAGGGTGATAGCAAATCAAACTGTAGAGGAGCTGAAAAGGAAACATACCTGTGACAGTCTAAAACACTGGTTTTAGACATAACCAGGTACTTTTTCTTGTACTGCAAGTTAGCATTGAGTAATTTCAGGAGTATTCTGGGACTCCTGTGGTACACTGGATTTTGTGTTTCATCACTGTAGGATGGGATGCAGTTTCGGAGTTGTGAATTGTGCTTAATATTCTTTGCAAGTACAAATACAATTATGTTTCTCTATGTGAAGAAGTCAGGTTACTTTAATGTAAATCCCTCTGAATGTTAGACGTATTTATTTGCTGTCTCTCTGCCTGCTGACCAATTGGTCTTCACACCCTCAAATACTTTTTTTTTTTATGGGAAGCTCTAACCAAAATCCCATATTCTTTGTATCGAAAATTTTACAGTCAAATCACAGAAAGCAAGCCAGCTCACACCGGTTGCCTACAGCATAACTAGGTAGGATTTTTATTGCTAATGTTCTATAGGTGGAAAAACTTTGAGTTAACTTAATTACCAAGGTTGTGAGGGAGTCTTTTTAAGAGCTTGGCTCTGAGCCGATGTCCAATCAGTCAAGGTCCCAAACCTGCCTTCTCTCCAGCCATGATCCTAGCATTCTTTACTTTGCCTGAACTACTTAATAGGATATATCAAATTGACACTACTTAAATTTTAATACCTGTAAGTTCTGGCCTACAGTCTTCAGGTAACATTATAGGCATCCCTGTTGTCCAGCTCAAGGAATGAAAAGGTTTCTAGCAACTGCTGTGAGAAGGTCCATGCTCCATTTGGCATGAAGGTTGATGGGGAGAAAGGGACGTTTACCAGGTGCGAAGACAAGTGTGTAGGGTAGGTATCCATAAAACCAGTCATTCCCATGAGAGAGCACCAAGGATTTGTTCATTCAACTGGCATTAATGAAAATGAATGACAAGGCACTTTAAAAATTTATCTCTTTACATAATCTGCATCACAAGAGTTTGCAGCTCATATGCTTTCTGAATCAGATGCCCCAACTTCATGCAGTGCAAAGGACAGCTGTTATGCCATAAGCTATATTTTTATTGCAGGTTGTGAGCTCAAGTGTAAGACAGACAAAGATAACCAAAAAGGTTTTGGATCCCTGCAAAGTTCACAGAGATTATACGAACTTGAGAGAGAAATGGCAAAAGTAGCTGGTATTTGAAATGCTTTTTTCTCTGGGTTTCTTTGCCCACTGGGGTAGCTAGGAGTTACAATTGAACCAATGAGAAAACAACAAATACATGTTCAGAGTACAAAGACCTGCCAAAAAACCTGCTCTGTGTTAGAAATGCCTTTCCTTTACGTGCGGTGTACCAGGAGCAGCTGAATGCTGGAGACCGTTTTTCCTTGCTCAGACCATGCCTTGTCCTCCAGGGCCATGCACAGTGGTTTGTTTTTTTTTTATCCCACCTCCCTCCGGAGTCCCTCAGTGATGACATCTGCAAGATTTGCATTCTAATCTGTTGTATGTGGTTGATTCCTTCTAGGTGGCCATGGGTTTCTTTCAAGTGGGCTTTGTCTCAGTGTACCTCTCCGATTCATTGCTGAGTGGATTTGTCACAGGTGCCTCCTTTACCATCCTGACCTCACAAGCCAAGTATCTCCTGGGCCTAGACATTCCACGGAGCAGTGGCATCGGCTCCCTCATAGCCACGTGGATAAACATCTTCAGAAACATACACAAGACCAACATCTGTGATCTCATCACCAGCTTCTTGTGCTTTCTTGTACTTATCCCAACCAAAGAGCTTAATGAACATTTTAAATCCAGGCTCAAGGCTCCAATACCAGTTGAACTAGTCGTGATTGTGGCAGCTACTCTGGCGTCTCACTTTGGGAAGCTGAGAGAGACTTATGGCTCGAGTGTTGCTGGACACATCCCAACTGGGTTTCTGCCACCCAGCCCTCCAGATTGGAACCTGATTCCTAATGTGGCTTTGGATGCTATCCCCATAGCTATAATTGGCTTTGCCATCACTGTCTCCCTCTCAGAGATGTTTGCCAAGAAGCATGGTTACTCTGTGAAGGCCAACCAGGAAATGTATGCCATTGGCTTCTGCAACATCATTCCCTCTTTCTTCCATTGCTTCACAACAAGCGCAGCTCTTGCCAAGACTCTTGTCAAAGAGTCCACAGGCTGTAGGACACAAATGTCTGGCATGGTGACTAGTTTGGTAATCCTATTAGTCCTCCTTGTGATTGCACCTTTATTTTATTCCCTTCAGAAATGTGTCCTTGCTGTCATAACCATTGTAAACCTCAGAGGAGCCCTGCGGAAGTTCAAGGACCTGCCAAAAATGTGGCATTTGAGCAGAGTGGACACAGTGATCTGGGTGGTTACTATGGCAGCCTCAGCACTCATCAGTACTGAGATCGGTCTTTTGGTTGGTGTTTGCTTCTCTATGCTCTGTGTCATTTTCCGAACTCAGAGGCCGGAGGCACCGCTGCTTGGCTGGGTGGCAGAGTCTGAGACGTATGAATCCCTGTCTGCTTACAAGAACTTGCAAACCAAACCAGGAATCGTGGTATTCCGTTTCGAAGCTCCACTCTACTACATCAATAAAGAGTGCTTTAAATCCACCCTGTACAAGCAAACTGGTGTTAACCCAGTCTGGGTGAAGACAGCAAAGAAAAAGGCAGCAAAAAGGATGCTTAGAGAGAAAGAGGTGGATTCTGATGGCAACCAGACTGGCATCTCCATGGATTTTGTCTCTGAACCTCTGGGATTTCACACAATAGTGATTGACTGTTGTGCAGTACAGTTTCTGGACACAGCAGGAATACGCACGCTGAAAGAGGTCTGCAAGGACTACAGGGAGATAGATGTCCAGGTGCTACTGGCCCAGTGCAATCCTTCAGTGAGGAGTTCCCTGATCCGAGGAGAATTCTTTAAGGAAGGAGAGGACCATCTTCTCTTCCACAGTGTGCATCAGGCTGTGGACTTCGCATTGGGTGCGCAGGGGCACAGTGGGACCAGTGCTTCCAAGAACTAGTTGTGGAAAGGGAGCAAGCTGGAACAAAGCGTGAGGAAAAAAATATGGCTCTGGGTCTGTATGTCTATGCAATATATATGCACTCAGATAAAAAGAGGCAGAGTTGTTTTTAACATGCTGGTTACTATGCAGCCTGTTTCGATGCTTTAAATTTGCCTGCCGGGTATAGTGAATCAATAGGTGGTACTGAATGAAGGCGATTCTTAACTTGATTATGGCCAATCTGTGAATCTAAGAGTTTTCATATGGCTGTTATCTCATTTCTCTTCTCCCTTGAACTTTCCTTGCCTCCCTTGCAATCCTGTCTTTATGGAGGGGATGGGATTTTAAAGTAGTCCAGGCATCCTGTCCAACTGAATAATGAGAGGCAGCTCATTTCTTGTCCCTCGTTCTGGCATTGCTTTTCCATATTACCACACTGTTATATTTTCTAAGGAATGACTGATGGAGACTCTTTGCTCTGGTCTTTACCATGGAGTGATTGGTTGGTGATTTTGTAACCTCCCTAAATTTGAGACGGATAGATAAATAAATTCTAAACATGCATGAAAAGGTCTTAATGAATAGCTTCTAACCACCTGTCACCTCCAGAGGCTTTGTCATTGTCTCCTGAGAGCCTACTGCAGCCATGGGGCCGTGGTTACCTCATTTCTACACGGGCCTTTACGTGCCAGGAAAGTCTGCCTCTTCAGCTTGAATTTTTTTGTAATAGTTTTTATTTCAGAGGTGACTGTTTAGAAGTCTCGTACATCTTCATGGTCAGTCGTTTTCCTAATATTTAGGAGCTCTTTAGAATTGTGGACATTAGATATGGAAAATCTTTTATTCTTGAGTTTCAGCAGAAAACAGTCCCTTATATAGCCAGTTTTATATGCCAGGCAGACAGAATTACAGGCATTAAAATGAAAAGGGCCAAATAGATTATCCAGCATCTGTACAAATTTGTCTGTGTCACACAGACTTCATGTGTGAATGCAGGTTTTATTGACCATAAACCATTTACTTATGCTCTGTTGTGGACTTTATATTATGGGGATGGACAGGCCAAGAAATACAGCTATTGGAAAATGAGCCAGAGACAATTCTGCTGAACCATGTTATTTCACCATGTTAGTGTAAATAAAACTTTGTACTTTGATTTTAAATTATGCAGAACAGTGAAGAGCGCCTGTTCTTCATGCTAAAATACAAGCACCGGGAAGAGGTTCTCTTTTCTTGCAGCAATAGAATACAATTCTGAAGGCAGAATTGAGCAATTAACAGTTTTTACTGAGTACCAGCTATGCATAGCTCACAATACATCCTTGGAAGATGGTGGTTTCTCCGAGGGGAGTTTATAGTCTGAGTTGTGGGTTCTTCACAGCTTTTAAAAGGGAATAGACCTTGTATACAGACAGTATTCTCATCCTTCATCATTCAAAAATGAGTCAGGAGTCAAAAAAGGAATAAAATGCAATGTGAATCATGAAGCATTTTCTATATAGAAATACATTTTGAGTTTAGGTTTTTTTATTTTTTTTTTAATCTGAACTAGGACTTAGTAACTATCTCCTTATTTCTATGAAAAAGGAGCTGGGACCTCAAGAGGAGGACTAGACAGCAGAAAGATGAGTCCCAGGACCTGGCAACCTTTATGTGTTAACAGAACTTAATACATTTTTTTAGGACATCATAGCAACTTATGGAAATACTGGGGGGGGGTGGGGAATGGCTGTAGCATATATTGAAAAGGAGCACATAACTGAGAGCTGGGCATTATGTGTTCTAGAACTGGCATTGTTAAGGAAACAGGTCTCCAGGTATTGTAGAGAAAATGCTAAAGCCTCTGCAGTATTCAAAAACCACAGATGTTTTTCTTTCTCACCCTTGAGGCATGTTTATACAAGGAGATGAATCCCAAATAGCTATTGCTGAATTCTGTCTTTTCTGCAGTAACCTCCTGGATGAACTTTTTTATTCTATGTGAAGAATCCCCTATGCAGTTTGGATAATTATAATTACTGAATTAGTATTACCAGAGTGGATTAGCCTAAGCCGTACAAAAGCAGTGAGTGGGGTTAACACCTACATAGGGAGTGAGCGCAGGATGGAAATTCTGTTTTAATTCCTCACCGTACCTGTTTGAGTTCCCATTCAGAGCCCCTGGGTTGGCGTGGAGAGAGAGCTGGCACTCCCACAGCTGGGTGCCAGCTTGGGAAGGCTTGTCACTGCAGGGGTTTGTGCCTGGCCACCAACGGGCCGGCTGGTGGCAGGCAGACCTACGCAGGTGCAGACAGCAGTGCAAGCATCACTAGAACTTCGAACAAAAGCCTCGATACCATTTTTAAATGCTGATTTTAAAAATATTTTTCAAGAGAGCAGAACAGTGCTAGAAGCAGTGCCCTCTTCTCAAAGCCCTGATGAAAAATCAAAGCACAGCAAACAATAAGCAGCATACATTGCTATTGCAAATGTTCCTGCCTACCCCAGCTACTCCTTCTCACCCCTTTGCCCCTCAGGCACGGGCATCTGAGAGGGAGAGGAGGAATGAGCCAGGGGCTTCCTCTAAGGCAGGGCAGTGCCAGTAGGGTAGAAGTAAAGTAGAAATTGCTCGGAGTGATTCTATCCTCTTTACACTCACAATTCCTCTCTCCTGAACTCCTTCCATGCTGCCCAAGTGGAGGATTTTTGACCTGTGACCGCGCACAGGTTTGTGTAGCCAAATTCTAACTGAGAAGGGGAAGGCAGTAATTATTTACTAAAAGGTGGGTTTTTTCAAACCCATTTCTACCTGTGTCAAGAAGGAAGGAATAGCAATGTTATTTCCAAGGAGTATATGCTTTCTACAGCTAGCAGGATGCATATTTGTAGCTCCTGGGTATTTAC
>KZ506073.1:337304-359848 GCA_002844005.1 Limosa lapponica baueri | reverse complement strand
TTTTAAGAGAATTAATTTAGATTACAGCTAAAAGACATACCAATTGATTCATGTTTAGCTAGAGCACATTGTGTTTGGCCTCAATGCTGTTTGTGAAGGAAGGAATAGCAATGTTATTTCCAAGGAGTATATGCTTTCTACAGCTAGCAGGATGCATATTTGTAGCTCCTGGGTATTTACGTACATAAAAGCACAATAAAACAGTCATAAATTGATTTTTAAGAGAATTAATTTAGATTACAGCTAAAAGACATACCAATTGATTCATGTTTAGCTAGAGCACATTGTGTTTGGCCTCAATGCTGTTTGTGCAGCCACAACTGGCAATATTAGCCTCCAAATTACATTTCAAGCAAAACACAAGAAACTGTATTAAAATCAGAGAATTGTCTAGGTTGGAAGGGACCTTTCAGATCATCAAGTCCAACCATAAATGCAACAGCAAAAACAGCCAGCCAACCAAAAGAACAAGTTTTAATGTTCTTATTTATGACAAAAGTCCAGAGGTCATAGTATTAATAAGTCTGTATTAATGCACACAGCTCTGGTTAAAAGGGAACAGAAATAAATGCCACTTTCCAGAGAGTTCATTATAATAAGCAGTCCTTTGGAATAAACTGAAGGTTAGAGCTTATCATGGTTGGAATTTTTTACAACAGAGGGTTTTCAGCCATTTTCCTTTTAGGCCTAGAATAAAGTTTTAACAGAGAAATGAATCTGATTTAAGCCTACGGGTGAAAAGCGTGCTTTGCTTGAATATGTTTATGCTCCCTTTAGAAGTAATCAAATTTCACCAGGGATCAGGGACAAGTGTTTCCCTAAAGAATTTATTTTATAAAGGAATTTTGCATATATATATACACACATATGTGTGTATGTTTATATGTGTTTATATATATGTGTGTGTGTACATATATATATACCTTGTGCTGCTGTATGATGGATGCAGCAGCTGTATATATCCAGTTACACTTTTGTGATACTCCTGTTGCTGTTCTGGAAAGGGCTCTTCTGCCTTCTACTGTTTTAAATGAACAGTGGAATACATGTACCAGATTTTATAAGGGGAATTCTGCCATACCCACTGCTTTCTACACCTTCTCTTCTGCCTGCCTCACAGCTTCCTTTGTGATCTATAGGAAGAGGGAATCTCAGAACAATTGGTTTTGGGTTTATGCATCTGTTTGGAACAGGAATGTTCATCCCAGGTGCAACCTTTAGAACCCCAGGCTAGACTGGAAGATGGTATAAATCAGTGGATCTCCATTCCCAAATGTACTAATCGGCAATTATCAGTCTAAATGAAGAATTAAGAGATCATTAGCACATTCATTAATGACAACAACATGGCATTATGGAAATTAACACACTCAGTCTCAGCTATACTAAAGACTCCTGGAAATGTCTTTAGTAATATCCTGCTAAATGTCAGGGTCTTTTTTTATGTTTATTGCTGCTATAGATTGTAGTGTTAGTTCCTCCTAACGTGGCAATTGCACTAATAAATGTTACACTTGTGTGCATGTTTTGACAGGGAAATAACTTTCAGTCCACTTCATAAAACAGGGAAAGGTACTGCAGTGAGGCACACGGTGTTTATTTTTGGATTTATAATGCCATTGCCAACCTTAGTCTTGTGTGATTTAGTGATCCCAATTTCCTTGTAAGCCGCGGCAGCTCCATCTGCTCCTCTCTAATTCACTGCGAGACCCACCTCTCCACCCTCTGACTTCTTTCTGTGTTTTGCTGTAAGACATTGCATATGATTGACTGTAAATAGAAGAATCGCTGCCTTTGTGTGTGTTGCTATTACATGTGACCTGCTACTCAATTTTCACGCCAGATCTTTCGATAAGGCTAAAGCTTCTGAACAAAGAATGTGAGACAAGGCCAAAACCCCACCGGTCCTCTGGGGCTGGGAGAAAGGGGGCCATGGGGTGCTGGTGGGGGAGCACCGCTGCACGTGTCCCCCCACGAGCACGCCGGAGCCTCAGCCCGGTGTGGGTCTGGGCCAGGGTTTGTGTAGCCGCAGGAGTAACGCCAGGTTAATCTGGAGGTGTCTTTATTATGGGGCTACTGCGGCACTGTGTTATGCAGCCACGTGCCTTTCTCTGTAATGAGGGTGATAATAACACGGGACCTAAGTGCTGCTCAGAGCTGCTGCATGAGTCACTGTCCCAAACTATGTATATGAGGGACTTCTGTTTTCATGATTATTTATTTTTGTCTAATTTTAATGTAAGTCTGCACATGGCTCTCCCAGCCAGGGCAGCAGAGCTTCCATGGCTGCCATGCTCCTTTCCCGTCGGGCTGCAGTGATGAACAAAAAGGTACTCTTTCTGGGGAAAAATCACAGCCATGCCTTCCTCTCCACTCACTTCTGCTGGCTTGTGCCAACAGACATTAAAACCCACTGGTGATGGGTCAGAAGTGCAGCGGGGAGGTACCACAGGCAGGAAAGCATCCTGGCTGCTGCACCAGGGTTTTAAGCTGGTCAATACCCTGCTGCTTCCCACATCCTTGTGCTGAGGTTGGCCATGAACTCTGCCTGCGCCAGGTCCTAGATCTAGGCTTACCTGGTGGAATCCAGTCTTTTTGTGGCCAGTCCTCCCTTGAGAAGACCAGCAACAGTGTGCATCTCCCTGGGTCCAGTTCCCTGAATCTTTCACCCCAGGGCTGCTCTCACTCCCTGTTCCCCACCACCTTTAGGTACCTGCAGTCATCTCCGGTGCTGCCGGTGCAAAGAGCTTTTAAGCAGGTTGAAGTCACATCACTTGCTTGTTTCCATTCCAGAAATGGTGCAGGAAGGCCGTGCTGGCCCTGTAGCTGGGCACACGGGCCAGCGCGGGGCTCACTCGGGCTCAGCGCTGACCTGAACCTCCCCGTGCTCCCAACACAGTGGGGAGCATGGCTGGGCTGTAGGAAGCTGCTGGTCTAGAAGATCATAGAAACTGGAACAAGAGGAAACCTTTTGAGTTGAGGGTGGAACTCTTCAGGCAAAGAGGTTTTTTTCAGGGCATTATCTTCTGTTGCGGGGTTTTTTTTCACATGCTTTGGAAAAGTGGTTAAATGATTGAGGCGATTTACTTTTTGTTTTGTTTTGTTTTGTTGTACCAATATAGGTAAGCTAATGAAGCTGTGACACAGGTAGCAGTCATTTGCTGCTAATGCCATTCAAGGTGCTTTGTATCTGTATAGCTTATTTTACTTTGCTGAGTCTCAATGTAGGATACCATTGTGAGACTTCAATATCGATGTAACTGTCCACACTAGAAGGGCTTTGCACTTGTACTATGCTGGCATAGATAAAAGGAGCAATGTCTTTAGTGCAGACTTTGCACTGTGAGTGACCTTGTTAAGTCCCAAGAATTACTTGCACTTCATTGTCATGTTTGTAAGCCTTTGGAGGATCAGCTGCTCGTATGAAAAACTATCTGATCTTTACTAGTTCAGTCGAATTGCACCTGAAGTGGAGATAATTCTGAGTCTTGCATTTTCTTTTGAGATCCTTACAGTGCTGAAAGTGAGGCCTCTGGTTAGGTAAAATGGCAAATATTTAATATATATATATTTAATTCATAGTGTAATTAGTACCTTTCTATTTTATTTTCTAGAGATTATACAAGCTAAGGCATATTGCTGTTTCTCTAATGTGCAAATACACAAAATACTGCAGCATTGGATGGAGAATCAAATCTCCGTTGAGTAAATTTACTGCCAAAAGTACTTGAATTCCAGCTCCCTCTAGCTCTGAAAGCACTTAGTTCTTAGTCTGGCTCCTAAATGATCTTGAGACTCCAGAGGAAGATAGGAAATGAAACATTTTGCTGGACTTGGGTCCAAGTTTTTTATGTCTAATTTTTGACTTAAGTAAGTAAATTTTGTGTATATTTGCAATGCAGCTGAAACATCATTCGAGGTAAAGCCTCACTATTTCTGGTAATCACAAAATGCTTTGAGTTCGTGAGCCTCTTGAGTCTGTGACCATCATCTCTGGTACCTTGGTATGTTCTGGGGTATGATTTTTGAATTATTTTAAATTCAGAATAATTTTAGATATTTGTGGCATAGCGTTTTGCAGAATAAATAAAATTGCAAATATTGCCTGGAGTAACTTTTTCAGGTTGGAGAATTGGTTTAACCAAACAGGACCTCAGGAATGGAATAGATCGCATTGGTCGGCTGACCTAACCAGTTTACGGAATGGTTTCTTTGAATAAGGTGCGGAAACGTTGTATAGTATGTATAAAAGATCACCTTACTTTTTACTGTGGCTTCCCTGTGCAGTAAAAATAAGGTATAATGTTTCCCCAGTTGGGTGGCAGAATCTGGGGTGCTGGGGGAGCCTTCTTACTCTGTAGCATCAGTCCATGCTGGGTGGGACACGGACCTTGCCCTGTGCCCAGCCTGGGGAGAGAGGTGCTGCCGTCAGCTCCTCGCTGAGCGCTGTGCTCACCGACCAAATGTTTGTGATAAGAGTTTTATTTTGTTAGTCGTCGTCTTATGTCCTACCATCAGCTGTGGGGTGTAGCCTCTGCATGTTGTTGACTCTCCTTTACAGTGTCTCTGTCTGTTAGATCTGCATCGATTGTAATTTTTAAATGCTAATGTGCCTTATTGTCATTGTAGAAGATTGTTTTAGCACAAAAATTTTCTATCAAATACGGTAAAATCTTTGGGATTTCTTTATAACCATTAAAAGATGATATTTATGTTTTTTCTGTTGTTGGACATATGCTTGATACCTTAGAAGATGCTGCAGCTATAAATTTTAACAAGAAAAGCCACGCGTGTTTGAGCAGCGAGTCCCCAGCCCCTGCTTCTGCTGAGGGCTGTGCCCAGTGCCCGTTGTGAAGCGCAGTGTATACACAGCTGTGCGCGCTGTCCTCCCGCACTCTGTACACACGCATGGAAGTTTCCTGCCAACATAAACCAGGGCATTGACTGACGATACGTGGCCAGCAGCAGGTTTTCACCTCCTTCTGACTTCAGTGCTCTGTGCAACCCAGCTGCCCATTGTCTCACGAATAATAACAGGTAATAAGCAACGTGGTGACGATGATGTGCCGTGTGCCGGTGAGCAGCACCCTCCTGTGGACCAGGTCCGTATTCCTAAGATGCAAGAAATGACAGATTGGGTCAGGTTTGGTGCTACTTGTACTTCACAGTATGTGTGGTTATAGCACATGGTATTACGTATTCAGCCTTACAAAATTTCTGCAATGTATTTTGGTGTTATTGGACGTAAGAGGTTATATGACTTGGTCAGGTCATGGCCAGTAAGAGTCAGAGCAAAAATCAGAGCAGCTCTGGGTGCAGTTCTAGGCACTTAGGGTGAGCTTTGTCTCTGCATACATGTTCTTGAGTTACACAGAAGATTTTCTTGATCCAGCATGGCTCAGCTTTTACCTGAGGGGGCCTTTTACCTTAGGAAACCTCAGCGCACATGCTGTAATTTTTGTGTTGGTGCCAACAGAGTGGTAGGAGCACTCAATTACGGAGAATGCCAGCAGGAGCTTTCTGCTCTCTTGAAAAGCATAGGACAGCCATTGCCTTCAGCAGAGTGACTCTGATTCCTGCCGATACAGAGCTGAGATAACAGGCTTCAATCAGCAGCTCCCTTTACCTGTGCTGCTCAAGGCTCTACCTTACCTGTGCACACCTAATTCTTGCCATATACATGCTCCTGTACTAGATGAGACCCCCAGCCCCATCTCCTGGTTCACAGCCTGGTGGAGCCTGCTTGGGAAAGGTGTACCAGGGGTCCAGCCCATGCAGAGCCCTCCCAGCACCTGGTAAGCAGCAGGCTAGAAAACTTCTGAGCTCTTAGATATTTTTTACAGCTTTTGCAGGACTTCTCTGTTAAGCCACACTGTGTGGCAGTCCGTCCCACCGTATGTCTTGTGTGAAAAAGCTTGTATTTCTATTTAACAGCAGATCGTTGGAGACATGCTACAGTTTCTGGGCTTCTTACCCACCTGCTGGAGCATCTTTCTGTCCTGTGACATTGAGATATGACCTCTGTAGGATCCCTCTCCGTGGCCTCAGTGTGCGATAAGCTGGTGTGGGATGGCTACTGGGAGAGTTCGGGAGCCAGCCACAGGGCTCTGCCCGACATGGTGGGGGCAATTCGTGGTAACTGCAAATAGGGTGCCCCCATGAGCCACCAACAGCTACAGGGGGAAGAGCATCCCACCAGCACAGCCTCAGTGCTATGACGGGCTCGTCGGCAGCACACACAGGTCGGGTCTGAAATGGTGCCAAGTAGCTTGGGCTGAATGCCAATTCAGTATGAAATAGAAACGTGTCTTCCCATTTTTATTCCACTGTATTCATCTGTAGTCAATTTAATCTGTTTACAGAGCCATTATAGGATTTTCAATTATTAGCTTGATAATTTGGAAAAGGGTCATAAGCACTGGACATTTGTCATGCAGGGAAAAACATGAAAACAGCAACAAAGAGCCGCAAAGGTTGGCAAGGGATTATTTTCACCCTCCTTATATAAATTGGGAATGCTCCCCAAATCCTCTAGCTGATGTGCTTGGAAGTGCTCTTTCTTCCCATCTTCTAGGAGTGGGTGTCAGTGCTGGGGGAAGGACTTTGTATCAGGGCGTTAGCAGGGTGGACCCAGTGTGTCCTTCTAGATCTGCTACCTCCGCACTGAGTCTCTTTCCAAGGACATAGCCTCCATCTTATGTCTTTCAAAATACACTAAAAAACATTCCTTGCATGTCTGTCGTTGTGGTTAATCACTGGGAGCAAGCAGTAGCTGAAATATAAATGTTCTTTATCGTTATTTATTTATTTATGGGTTCCTTGGTTGCTCTCAGGCTTCAGAGTGGTGGGACTCCATCACCATGTGCAGTCACAGGGTGAGCGACACTTTTGGCCTCACAGTGTTTATGTCTGGAGAAAACTTTCTCTTTGCCTTGCATGCTCTGTTGTGACCCCTGCACGTCACCATAAACTGCCCTGCGAAATAACAGGAGGCTGCAAAAACTGTTTTATTTTCTGGGAAGACCTGGTGTACTGCTTCTACATTCTCTGGTGTTAGCTCTTGCAGAAATGTGAATAATTGCTTTCCAAGAAACCATTGGAGAAGTTCTGTTCAGCTTTTTTGTCCTTGGGCGCTTTTGTTGCATTTTACCCTAACTCAGCAGTGGGACCAGTTCTGGGCTTGTCTCCTTTTCCTTCTTTTTCCTTTAAAAAGAAAAAAAAGAAAAGATGGTGTTTTGCAGATGTCTACATATTGAAAATTCATTTCCAAGTGGAAGCAAACCAGCAGCCATCCACAAAGACTGTCAAGTCCCAAATCTGAAGGGAAGGAAAAGCATCTCTCTTAGATACCTGGCACCGTTACCTGGCTCAGTTGCATGTGATCTAAGTAACTGCGGAGCAGCGGGGTGCAGCCATGTACTAAGCCAGGCTGGCCCGTTTATGGAGCCAAGACATGTGGGATGCTACTTGAAAGTCTTCCAGAAGCCAAACGGTCATAAGTATTTTTACAAGCCTTAAATCAAAAATCCTTGCGCAGTGCGGTTAACTCTGCTCCAGAGAAAATTGGAGATGCCAGCCTTTCCTGATAAACAAAAGCGATGCATTGACACAGCAGCAGAGACTTGAATTCACTACACTTACCCGCTGAAAAATGCCTGGGTAACAATCACGGACCCAGACAATTTCATGATTATTTTCTACTTTAGGACAGAAAGTTGAAATAGCTCACTACTGCATTTTCCTTGTACTGGGAACCTGGGTTTTCACTCCTGTGTTTCTTGCTGGTTTCAACAGTTGTTGCATAGGTGGATGTTACACTGCTCACATACCACGCCATAAATGAAAAATTTGGATTTCATGTTTTCTGCTTGTCTTAAAAACAGAGGGTGCCATGTTACTACTGGCAGGCAACGTCCTGTCTACACTTGCATTTGTTCAAGCTAATACCATCTGTCCAACCCAACCTTGCCCAGAAAGGAGCTAAACAGTTAAGTGAGTTTATAGTGGCAATAAAGAACAACCCTTGAAGAAGTGTTTGAAAACAAACAGTTTCAGCAGTTAGATGTAGTGACCTTGCATTTGGAAGGCAGGGCAGCCTTAGCCACCTCAAGGTCACATGAAGTTCCATTGTGGGTTTCTTTTTTTAAGCTGTCTGCTATACATTTTCTAGAGCAAATGTGAAATGTTTGCCATTTCCGCCCTTGCCTCACCTCATACACTAAAAGTGATTTCAGAGATGTACACAGTGTTCAGTGTAACCAAATATGTTCTTGGTTCTGTCAGGATGGAGAACATAAAATGACCTCTCCTCAGTGCCCACAGCCTGAATTTCCAGCACAGGGAGGACCACGCAGAAGCTGCCCTCGCATGGAGGCTCGCTGTTTCGAAGACGTCAGTGCGGAGAACCAAATCCATGGGGATAAGGAGCTTGACAACATAATAGCAGGGAAAGTATGGAGTATTTTGAAGTTGAGTATACAAAAGCAACAGGGAATTTGGACACGAGACAGGGAGGAACAAGTTTGTAGGGAAGGATGGCAGGGGAGGCATGGAGACAGAAGGAATGGAAAGATTCTGCTCACTAAAACTTATGCATTGGAGAGGTGGAAAAGCATGGCTATATCAAGGCTTACCAAGCTATATCAGGTGGTAATGGAAATCATAACAAACAGAAGAGTTCCAGAATATGTAAGTGAAGATGGAAGGTGGAAGGAAAAGCAGCAGCCGGCAGTGAAGGTTAGAGGTAGCCTAGATACCGTCACAGATGGAAAAAGTGCTTTGTCCCATTTTCATGGGACAAATCAGAGATCCAGAACTGGAAATGAATGATCAAAAGATCAAAACCCGAAGATGGATTGTGCTTAGATGTGTTTTATCCCAGGAAACAAGTCAACTTAAAGGACCAACCTGGCCAGCTCTTCAGTGACTGACTCACTGGTTCTTCAGTGACTGAATTTCAAGATGAAGGAATCATATAGAAAATGGAAATTTGTGTCATTCGCTAAGGAAGAAGATGGAAAAGGAAAACAAGTGAGTAGAGACAACATCAGACAGGCCAAGAAACAAAATGAGCCATAACTAGGAAGGATATTAAAGCATATGAAGGGATAATCTTTTAGGGACAGGAGGAATGACAAGGCTAAGGAAAGATACAGTCCGTTACTGAAAGAAAGGGAAGGGAAAGGGGAGCTATCAACAGATGTACCTGAAAATACATGAGCTGTGGAGGAGTGGCAGAGAATAAAGAATTCATGGAAGTAGATAAATACATCGAGCAGCTGTTTCCCCTACCATGCGCTCTCATTTTTTCCTGCTGCTGGAGAGTACTGATGTTTCTTATTTATTTACTTCTAATTACTGAGATACAGACTTCCACTGATGAGATAAATGTAGCTCAGGATGCTGATCTTCCCCTTCTTTTCCCTCAGGGTGTCTCCCCGGCATCTAAATCAAAGCCTTGTGAAAATGTCATCTCTCCACACCTCACACCATCTCTCTGAACGCCGTGGGCTCTCAGCCCCCTCCCCAAGCCCAGCACACAAGTCGGTGCCAGGAGCAGAGGCAGGGGCCGAGCTGCCTCACTGCTAGGTGTTTGTCCTGCTCCATGGGGAAATGGCACATTCAGCAAAATCTTAGGGACTAGGTCGATGGAAAAGAGTGGAGAAGGAGGTGAGCGGGAGCATGTGCTGAGAGGTCTGAGGCAGATTGTTGGCAAGGATCACAAGGGCACAGCAGTTACAGCTGGTATTTATGAGGCTGCTGTTTCAATTCAGGATGATAAGACATTACCTTTTTTCCTGGACGCTGATGCAATTGTTCACCTTTACCTACAAAAGGAATGCAACCCTGCACTTTACCAAATTGTGCTTACTTCTGCCAAGCAAAATCTCGTTATCTGTGCAAAAAAAAAAATTGTGCTTGTCTCTAAAAGGCATGTGCAAAACGTGGATTGTGCAGATTTGAGTTCTTCTGTCTACCTAGAAATAACCCATGTCACCCCACCTCTGCTGTCTGGGCAGAACTCTTTTTTGCTGCCCTGGCGCAGCCCGGGTGTCTGGCTCTGGGAGTGGGTGAGCACAGCCTGGCTGGGCAGAGCTGGAGGGGCTGGTGGCACCACACTGGTGGAAAAGCTACCAGGAAAGAGAAGTCATTCTGGAAGCAGTTTTGCTTTCTGGTTTTGTTTTTTTTTTGAACAAAAGTTTGTCCAGAATAGGTGAAAACCTGAGCAGAGAAACCCAGCAGGACTCAGGCAAGGATGCTCTCTCAGTTCAGGGAGGGGCAGAGCAATTGCACATCCAGGAAGATTTCTTTGCATCGTTCCCCATGTTTAGTAAACACATCTCCAGATACCAGCAATACTGTTATCTGGCAGGAGCACTTCTCTAAACCTCTTCAATCATTCTTAATGGCCAGAACAAGTTTTCATCAAAAATACTCTCCCAGAACAATGTTTGTTTTCAAAATACAGCTCTGTTTGGCTGGCTGCACCATCTTCATCGGCTGGAGCAAGATAAAAGGGCCGATGGCTTGGCTGAGTAACTCAGATCCCTTCTGAGCGGCACAGGGTCCAGAAAGAAGGAACAGGGAACAGGTTTGCACAGCCTCTCTGCTCAGTGTGCGCTGTGAGGAGAGGGGACAGGTCTGTCTGCCGGGGACAAGCTCCAGGTAGTGATAAAACACCCAGTATCTCCCTGCAGCCAGAGGTAAGAGATTTGGGTTGGGACCAGTGATTGAAATGAAGCCATGGGGCAGGGGAGTGGGAATTCTCATCATCCCAGCTCAGTTTCTGACTGCAGCCACTCTAGGTCTCCTCTCAGGAGATTTTTTTTCTCTGTGTGTATCGTTCAGTTTTGGCAAAAAAAGTATGTTTTGTTTCAGCTGTATTTTGACTGAAAAACTTGGGAGTAGCTCTGGAAAGCGAATATGTTACTTAACCAGACTGAGAAAGTAGGATGCTTTTGTTCCGCAGATAGGAGCCCCTGTGATGAGCCTGTTTGATACAAGCCAACAATGTAATTTAAAGTTTTGAGATGTTAAAGGCAAAGTTATTTTGCAAATTACCTCCCTTGCCCACATGTTACATTCGTAAAGCATCATTTGGAAAATCTTAACATTTCCGAAGTAGTTCTTGCTTAAAGTGGAAGTGTCATCAAGAAATGTAGGCTTCCTGAAGAGGTTTCAGTTTCAGTGACATAATATTGTCTGATCTTACTCCATCCCGCTGCTCTGTTTCAGAACAAGAGGTATGCTAGGAAGGAGCACAGGGGGATGTAGTTCCATCCCTGATGTGAGCATCTGTGCCAGGATGAATGCAATATAAACTGTGGTCTCAGGGCTGTGGTTGATCAGGCCCATAACTGAAAACAAACAAATCAACTGGCACCATGGGAAGTGATTTGCTGTTTGATTTATCTGAGGTTATTTTCCTTTATTTATTTATCTATGCAATCTCCATGGGCCCTGGAGCTAAGCAAAGCACATTACATACATGACTGCAACACTTCATGGCTGCCTGCTCTCCTGCCTTAGCTCTCCTGGTGCAATGGAGGAGACATCGAGCCAGAAGTCAGGACAGAGCAAAGACGCAGTGGGCTCCCTAACGCCAGAAGAGACTCCTGCCAATTTTATATATGTCAAATTGGAGGAGTATGAGCCTGCAGACTTCAGCACCAAGGAACTCATCCGAAAGAAAGCCAGAGAGATCTGCACATGCGATCGTCAAACCATCATCACCTTCTTCTGTCGGCTGTTCCCAGTCTTGGACTGGCTTCCCCGTTACAATGTAAAGACACAGTTGCTTGGGGATGTCATATCTGGGCTCCTGGTAGGGATAGTTGCTATCCCTCAGTCCATCTCCTACTCCCTCTTAGCCAACCAGGATCCCATCTATGGAATCTACACCAACTTCTTCTGCAATATCATCTACGTTGCTGTGGCCACTTCGCGCCATAACTTCGTGGGCTCCTTCGGTGTCCTGTGCCTGATGATTGGGCAGTCTGTGAACCGGCACCTCCAGCTAGCAGGGTACAATGACGACAATGCTGGCTCTTCACTGGTGGGCAACTCCACCTCCATCAGAAATGGGACAGGTACCTGTGACAGGAGCTGCTACGCCATCACTGTGGCCCTTTCCTTAAGCTTTCTGGTTGGTCTTTACCAGGTACAAATGTTCACTGTTGTGCTGTCTCCTCTCTCTTTCCCTGCTAGGAACTTCTCTGAGCTAAAGATCTCTAAGCTCCAGTCTTGGTTCAGACTTACAAGTCATGAGAAACCTTTCCCGATATGACTAGACCCCAACACCCTTGAATCAAATGCAGTGATTTAGAATCCCCCAAACACAGCTGAATGTGGGATTTTTTTTCCCTCCATGTGACGGGCCGGGTCCTTGGATGTGTCTGAAACATCCTTAGGATCACACGCAACAGGGGAGGAGAAGGAACGGTGAACCACCTTCTCACCACCCCAGTCCTGGAGCTGGGCTGACTCCTGGTGCAGGTTAGAGCAGTTTTGGGGCTGGCAAGAACTACCCTCAAGGACCCTGCCATCAGTGGGGGCTCCTTCAAGGCCACGCTCCCTGGCAATGTCCCCACTTCCTGGGCCTAGCTGTCACTGAACAACTTCAGGCTCTTTCACTGGGACAACTAAAATTGAGTGCATCACACCAGTTTTATGCCACCGAGTGATAATCAAAGCTGCTGTGATGGGGCTGCTGCCTGGACTTTTAATGTTAACTGTGTGCTCTTATTGCTTGTAAGGAGACAGCAGCAGGGACCTTGTAGGCTTCTTTGTACGGCATCTCTAGGCACAGATGAGTGTTATAGGTGGGTCTCTTTAGTTTATCATACCCCAGATTAACTACTGAAGACAAAGTCCACTGCCTCACACTGAATGCTCAGCAGACAGAATAGCCAGAGCTGCTGAAGTGGGAGCAAACTGACATAAATTGACAGCCACCTTTTCCAGCCCTTCTCATCGATGCTAAAGGTATGGCTGGCTTGCTTTTCAGATCCTGCTGGGGGTTTTACAGCTGGGCTTTGTGGCTGTCTACCTGTCAGAACCTCTCCTCAGTGGCTTTGTGACCGGCTCCAGCCTCACCATTATCACCTCCCAGATGAAGTATCTCCTGGGACTGAAAATCCCTCGTCATGAAGGGATGGGGTCCTTCATCCTGACATGGGTTGACCTTTTCAGATACATCCAGAACACCAACATCTGTGACCTGGTCACTAGCCTGGTTGCTTTGGCCATCATAGTGCCTGTCAAAGAGATCAATGACCGGTATAAGGAGAAGATGAAGGCCCCGTTCCCCATAGAGCTGCTGGTGGTCATTGTAGCCACAGTAATATCTTACTACTTTAACTTCGAAGAGCGATACAAGTCTGCTGTTTGTGGGAATATCCCCACTGGCTTCAGGAAACCCACTCTACCAGATATAAACCTGTTTTCCAGCCTGGCAGTTGATGCTCTGCCCATTGCTGTTATTGGTTTTGCCATGACTGTCTCCCTGGCAGAAATCTTTGGCAAAAAGCATGGCTACGCTGTCCGTGCCAACCAAGAGATGATTGCCATTGGCATGTGCAACCTGGTCCCTTCTTTCTTCTACTGCTTTGCCAGCTCTGCGGCCCTGAGTAAGACTCTGCTGAAGGAGTCCACAGGGACCCAGACCCAGGTCTCTGGCCTGGTCACCTCCCTGGTGCTGCTGTTAGTGCTGCTGTGGATCGCCCCACTCTTCTACTCGCTGCAGACCTCTATCTTGGGGGTGGTCACCATTGCCAACCTGCAGGGGGGGCTGAGGAAGTTCCGTGACACCCCCAGCATGTGGCGGCTAAGCAAGCTGGACACGGTGGTGTGGTGGACAACCTTGCTGTCCTCCACGCTGATCACCACAGAGACTGGGCTTCTCGTGGGCGTCTGTTTTGCTCTGCTCTGTATCATCTTCCGCACGCAGAGACCCAGGGCCATGCTCCTGGGCAAGGTCAGCAACACGGAAATCTATGAGGACCAGTCCACTTACAAGCAGCTCAGCAGTATTGCCAACATCAAAATCTTCCGCTTCGAGTCATCCCTCTACTATGCCAACAAGGACTATTTCAAGGCTGTTCTTTACCAGAAAACTGGGGTAAATCCTATCGTGCTGGCTGCTAAGCACCAAAGGGGGGAGACCCAGGCGAATGCAGACACAGGCAACAGCAAGAGCTTTTTTGGCACCAGGTTTGGCTGCCTGAAACAGGCCAAGAAGAGGACTGAGAAGCCTCCAGCAGATACCTGTCCTCCTTCCATAGATATGCACACCTTAATCCTTGACTGTGGGGCAATGCAGTTCATAGATACTGTGGGTCTCTCTGTGCTAAAGGAGACACATCGTGACTATAAGGAGATTGGCGTCCAGGTACTGCTGGCCAACTGCAACCCTTCCATCCGCCACCGGCTCCAGGAGGGAGGCTGGGCTGGTGGGACAGACAGTGGCGGTCAGTTGGCCTTCCACAGCGTCCACGATGCGGTGCAGTTTGCTGAGCGGTGGTACCACGTGCAGTGGGAGGAGAGCAAGGAGAACAAGGATGCTCTCCCGGACCCCGAAGACTTGAACTTCCAGATGTCTTCCTAGCCCTCGTGTGCGAGGAACAATCTCTAACGGGGATGGGCTTGGGGTATACTTGAGAGCCGCTACATACAGTCAGAGCATGCAAAAAAAAGACTCTGATGGATGGCCAGCACCAGGCGTGGGGGGCCCAAAGGATTGGGGACCGGGGACTGTCCCGCACGGACACGTGTCTCTCCTGGGCACTGGGGGGCACGAGTGAGCTGCGATGAACAGACCTACCCGCCGCTTCCAGTCTCCGGGGCTCCGTGCCCTCCCCGGGTGACCTGCCCCGGTGACCGGGGCAGGTCCCTCGGGGAGGGCGCGGTTCCGGTGGGAGAGAGGGAGGAGAGGGTGTCAGACCCCTCTGCTTTCAAGCCCAAGCGCTGTATCCCGGCCCCCAACCCCAGGCAGGGGTCGGGGCTGGATCGGAGGGTGCCACCAGCTGATGGGGACACCCTTTGCTGAGGCTTGGGGAGCCCCCGGGAGCTCATCAGCCGCCATCAAAAGACCACTCGACTGCCAGGGTGTGGAAAAGCAGGAGGTGAGCCGAGGTCGCCTCCGGGATGGAGCAGTGTCTCTCACTGACATTCGGAGGTGGCCTGGGCTCCGCACTGGCCATAAGGGCCAGCAGCATGGCACAACCCTGGTGCTGCCACAGTCCTTGGGGAAGCAACAGGTATCGCTGCTGCAATGGCAGTCACAGGAGGAGGCTTTGCAGGAGTTTGTCCCCAGAGGTCTGTGAGCAACCCAAGTTTTACGCCTGAAAATCCTATTCCCCGTGACACCCTGGCATTTACCACCATCTGATCGCTTTTTAGGGGGAGGGAGGGTTGAGACAGGGCACTAAGGCAAAGGAGAGAGGAGCTATAGGCAAGGTCTGCCATCTGCTCCGCCGAGGAGCCCTGGTGATGCTTCTCACCTCCCCATGGGGATGCTCAGCCCCAGCCTCCGAGGCCAGGCGTGAAGGTAAGGAGCTGCCCTGTGCTGTGTAGCTCAAGGTGTGCACCCCCAGACAGGAAAGGAGCTGCAGCTGGCTCGGAGCCACCAGGAAGATTCACAAATGCAACTGGAGCTTGTTATGTGGAGTTTCCTTCTATGTGCAACTCCAGTATCTGTATGATGGTCCAAAGCAGAATCACTAGGGAAGGTGACAGACACTCTTGAAAATTGCATTGTGGAGAAATGCACACCCCAAGACACCTTTGGGTGCCAGACAGCAAGGCCACTCACCTGCCTCCTGAGACGTACAGCACTGGGGACAAGAACCACCAGTCCTACTCACTCCTATGTATATTCATTTTTGCCACCTTTATTTTGGACTGCCCTTCTCTTCCTCCACAGCAACTCTGAGTTAATGCAGGAAATCGGTTGCAGAGGCTCATTTATTTTCCAAACACCCTACAGCAGAGAGTTTAACAGCCCCTCAGTTGCCACAAAACAACAGCAACAAACCCGGCAACAGCAAAGCACTTCCCTTAAAAACGAACAAAGAAGTTTCAGAAAACTGCTGGGAGTTTGTTCAGCTGATAGTTGTCGCTCAGGCCCTGTGTGTGGCTCAGGCCAGCCTGCTGCAGAGGAGAAGAGGAACTTTTCCCTGCTGTTATTTACGGACTGATGTTCTCATGACTTTTATGGCTGAAATTACAGATTTCCTCCCCAGAAAAGGTATCTGAGATCACCAGCTGCTCTTCATAAACTGTAAATCAGGAACACCTGTGCCATAGATTTTAATGGCCACATTTCTCCCAGTGTTTGCAGAATCTGTGCTGCCTTTCAAATGTGATGGCTGGATCCTGACTGCAGCTGGGGAGATGGTGCTGCCACCCATAGCCATTGGGCAGGGCTGCCTTTTGCCTGTAGCACCACCGGAGAGGTCCCGGCTCAGAAGCAGACACAAGGACCTGTCCTCTCTGCTGGACCAGGACAGGCAGCATCCTGCTGGCTCTGCTTCTGCGTCCCAGGGGTGAGTCCTTGCTCTGAGCTGTGAGGCTCTGCAGAATTGCCAAGTACCAGAATAGCTTTTCTGCTGTGAACTCCCATCTGCAAAAAACACCTTCTATGTTCCATATTTAATATGTAACTATTCCCCTGGCCTCATCCAAGAAATGTGGCACCAAAGATGCAGTGCTGAAGGGAACTCTAGCTTTGGCAGCCACTCCGGAGCCCAGGGACAGGAGACTGTTGTAAATAAAGTGGATGGAAAAGGAAACCTGCTGGCTCTGCTCAGGAAAATGTCTTCTTGTGGTCAAGGGACTGATTCAAACGGATTAAAGAGCATAGAGTGCCCAGCTGCTCGCAGGTCCTTGGAGCAAGGTTGTAAGTGTCAGATGAAGCTGGATTGACTGAGAGGCCAGTACAAGACCTGCAGTGCTGGGTGGACAGGCCAGTGCTTGGCGTGCCCCAGGTGCACCTCTCAGGTGCTGCAGCACCTCTCTCCAAGGGTCTTCGCAGGCCATGGCAGCGTGAGGCGACTCCCCAGGGAGGTCGCATCAGCCATGGAGCAATGAGTAATGGGGCAGTTTTGTGTCTGAACAGGAGAGAATCAACAAGGCAGTAGAGAAGAAAAGCCTTGTTACCTGCAAGGAGTGTGACCTTCCTTCCCCTTTGGCATAGCATTGCCATAATTTTCTTCACAAGACCGTTTATGGCGAAAATTAAATTGTTTTAGTTAGACTTTAGATGCATTTATGTTCTCAGTGGGATCATAAAACCAGTGCTGATAATTCCTGGGCACAGCCTGGTGCAAGCTAGCACAGATGAGATTACTCTCAGAGCAGTGGTTCCCACAGCCCTTTGCAACGGGAAATGGCTTTTTATGTGAGCGGTTTCTCTCAGAGCTGGGAAAATGCCAAGAAGATACCCAGCAGTTTTATGAGATGTCTTCCCTGGGAAAGGAGAAATGAGGTGGCAATCTCCTTTCCTCTCCTTCAGCCCAGAGCAGCTGGGATCTCACTGGCGGTCCTTGTGCAGGCTGCTTGCCCAGATCTCCCAGCCCATCAGCTCTGGCATCGCCTTCCAGCCCACAAGTCAAACGTCCTGGTGACCCAGCGTTTCTCTGTTCCCCACAGATTGCCAAGGTAGCTCAAGGATATTTTTATATCAGGAAGAGGCCGTGGGTTGTAAATGGCACAGAGGAGAGATGAGAAAAGACAAATAACACAGTCTAAGGTCAGCTTACAAGCAGTGTCATGGGAGATCAGGCTGGCCTCTCACCACCTACATCACCTGGTGGAGCCAGATGAGAACAGGAAGGGACCGTAACAACTGTGGGCCAATTCCCAGTGATGAAAGGCTACTGGTGAGGGCACAGGGCACTCATCTGCCCCAAGCCCAAGTCCTCCTGTTTGCCAAAGGACTTCAACATCTCAGCTGGGGACTGATGCATCGCATCTCCCACCCAAAAGGACCTGCTGCTGCTGCCCTGACAGGCTGCACCCCAGGGCCTCTCACATGCCTGTCGCCTAAAGCTTTACCAGGGGCTGAGGAAATGCCATGCAGCTGAAAGCAAATGTTATCCCTCCTGGTAAGCAGCTCACCTGTTATTCTCCTTCTCTGTCTCCCCCCTGCCTTGCTGTGGATCTATAAATACTCCAGGAGTGTGATAAATAGAGGATTGCTGCTAAGGCTTTGTCAGCTGCAGTTGGAGCTGACTGTGCAACTGTTAATTATGCCTCAGCAGCAGCCGGACAGGTTTAAATCCTTTTGATGCTTTGAAATGCTCCCTCTGGGGAAGTTTAAGGAATAAAGGTTGTTGTGGCTGATGGGTGTTTGCTTCCCCTTCTAGAAAGCGTGCAAGACACTGATTGCTGCATGGAGGGTTGTGCTTCCGTAGCCTGTTCCTGGAAACACACATGCTGTATAATGGCAAGAAATTGCGTCTGTGGATCTATAACTGCACTAAAGCAGTTAGCGTGATGCCAGCATGTGCATAGATTTTACCCGTGCAAGCTTTCCCTAGCAGACAAAACTGAGTTGGAAAGAGAAAGCAGTGAGCTGCAGGCGTTGGCACTGGATTTCCTGAAAAAGGAAAAAAGAAAAAAGGCCAGCATTAATGCCTCATTGGAGATTGCCTGGTGACAAAGGAATCACAAGACATTGACTTTGGCTAACGTAGTCCATCTGCAGGTGAAAAGCTCCTGAGGGGTTCAGCACAATCCAGGGACTCTGCTGGGCCCCCTTCTCCCCTCACTCCCCAGGAGCTTGCCAGGCTGAGTTGTGTGGGTGTCCGCATCTTCATCTAAGAGCTTGCTGCTCTGGATTGCTTTATGGGTTTGCTGTGCCATATTTCTACTTATGTTTCTCAGAAGAAAGGCTTTGCTCTGACATGTTCATGGCAGCTTCCAAGTTCTTCCACTGAGTAAGGGCCATGCACCCCTTGGCTTAGATCCTGGTCTAAAACATTCAAAGTCATGGGATAGCCACATCAGAAACCCCTTCCTGTGCCACTGGATAAAAATCCCTTCCCTTTTCTGCTGCTCACCTCTAACCTCTAGTACAAAGTGTCCTGGGTGCTGTGTGAGTGTCTGGTGTAGAGGTATCAACATGGATGATGGGTGATACCCTGGCAATATGAAAGAAAAATCCAAGCTGCAAACATCAGGTGGTGATCGTGGACAAGTGTCTCCAAAGCTGTGTGCAGAGCTGGGGCAGAGCCTGGTCTGGAGCCACAGGGCTTGGGCCAGGGCACCCTGCGTGAGCTCTGGGCTCAAGGGGAAGATGGAGAGGACAGGTCTTCTCTGCTCCTGACTGTTGCGCTAGGTGTGCCAAGTTTTTATTACATGTACCAAGTTTACTACTAACCTGAGTTCCACATGTCTGCTTAAGAAGTGGTTTCCATGCTTATTCTTTTCTTTGAAGATTGCTCTGGGGGACTGTAAAGTTCTTAAACAATAGCCCGCTTTCACAGATATTTCCTCCTAGACATAGTCTCCTTCCAGCTGTGATAACTGCAGGCCAAAGGCTGAGTGTGATTTCTGTTGTGCAATCAAACAAATGATGTTCTGGCAGAGGACGGTGCCTTCACTGAGCTGGCAGTGTGCACCGGTGTGGATACCCAGGCACACCAGCCCGGGTACACACATGCCAGACTTGTAGGTGTTCATCCAGGCCCCACACGCTGCACTGTTTCCAGGCCCCATATTTCCAACTCCGGTTCCCCACGCAGAGCTTTCAGCATGACAGAGCTGTGATAATTTGCCAGCAAAGGCTGGGGCCTTTTCCTGCTACAGTCACATGGAAAAGAGCCTCCGGCCCCCATGTCTCCAAACGCCTCAGGATGACCCTGCTACGAAGGCTGCAGATGTGGTGCAGCCTGGAGGTGAGAGCCTGGGGAAGGCGGACAGGACCACAGCACACTGTTCCCTGCTCCATCCTTGGCAAGTCACTGAGCATCCAAACCCTCTTTGCACTGAGTTCCTTCACTGCCTCCACTTGCTGTAAAATGGAAGTGATGAGATTCATGTCCCTGAAGGGAGCTGCCAGGGCTCAAACCAGACAGCTTTGCAAGTGACATTTTCGGTAGCATTTCCAGATTTTCAATGGCCAGGAAAAGCAAGGGGAAGAGACACAGTAGCTTTTGAAATGTAAAATCCCCCAGATTACTAGCCTGTGATCAATTCGTTTTTTCTGCAGTGAATCTAAGAGATGGGACTTTTCTCAGAGATGTTCTTGTGAAAACAGGATGTTTTGGTCTTTTTCAATGATACGACTCCATATTGTCGGTTTAATCGGCCACCCAGGACCCCTGGGAGCCCTGGAGAAGCTGGGGTGACAGCTGTCTGTCAGCAGCCTTTGGGCTCCCAGCAGTCCGCTTCTTCCCTGCTTACAAACAGCCTCTCCTCCAAAGGAGAGCAGATTTACATTAACAGCATGAGTGGCACCTCTTATCTTGGCAGCACCTGGAGCGATAAGGGCAGTTGCATGAGTGATTAACATTAATGTCTAAAGAAGCAGAGCAGCTTCCTGGAGAGGTGAGAAATGCGTCCCTGTGTCTACGGGGGGAGCTGGCGCTGGCAGCATCTTCCTGCTTCCCATGTCCCAGCAGCGGTGACGTCTGGGGCACAGCCACATCCTCCAATTTTAGACACACAATGGAACTTCATCCTCTCGAGCCCTGCTGATAAAGACAGAGGTGTTTCTCCAGACATGGAGATGTTTCTCTAGGGGGGAGTTCAGAACCATTGGAGGGAGCCTGTTTTTATCCCCAGCTATCAAATGAGTCCAGGGGGACAAATCTAATTTAGGTATCCCCAAGGGGTGGCTAGGGAGTAAATGGTGCAAAGAGCCTGCCTGCTCTTCTCCAGGCCTAGTAGCAACCTTTGTGTTATACACCCCATGGTAGATGCTTTTCTGAGCACTCAACAACCATTTGCCTGGACAAATTAGCAGCTGACGCATGCAGGTAATTGTAGCTACCAATTGGAAGATGGCTACTTTGGAAAGACAGGCACGAGGAGAATCATCTCACCTCACTCAGGCTATGCAGAAGTAAATGGGAATGGTAGGATCCTGTGGCACTGATGAAGAGAGAAGACAGGAGTTTCTTCCCACCTGAGACAAGTGCCAAAAGCAGAGAGGTTAACCCATGGCTGGACATGCTCTGGAGATCCCAGCTCATTGCTCAGCCCAGGCTGGCTGCAGTTAGGGATAGGGTGTCCTTGGACATCCCTGAAAGAGAAAGCTGTGCCATCACCCCTCTCCAACGGGTACATCCTGGTTCCCATAGGGACTAGCGCCACTCCAAAGGAAAAAGCTGTCGGCTCTTGGGAGGGATGGAAAAGGAGGAAGGACAGAGATGAAATCAGCTGAAGAGGAAAATTACTCTGGGCAAAATTCTTGCAGTGTCCAGGATACTCACAAGTAGCAGTAGCTGCTGGTCTCTGTGATCTCCTACAAAACAGTGAAGTCAGCCTGGTGACTGGGAAATCTTTCTGCAATTGCTGGTTTGCTATTGAACTAGCTCTTTGCCCTTTTTTCATCCTTGCCTGGAGAGGAATTGGATGGAGTCAATTTGCTCCACTTTGTGCCTGATCATTTTCTGCCTTTTAATCAGAAAGTCCATCAGGGAGAGGAGGCAGATCAAAGCACCTCTATTTTACTTGTCACGGCAAGGCCAGAGCCCCGTGCTGCCCAGTCAAGGCTCTTTAGTGACAAATACTGCTGCCCTCAGTCATTTCTGAGGAAATGACAATCCCCCCCACTCGCCTGGTGACGCTCCCTCCTATTTGCAAGTGGGTGCTCTGCTTGACATGTTATTAGTCACTTAAAGGCTCACATCTCACTAACTCTTAGAAGACCTTGCTGGGGAAATCAGCTCTATAGTTCTTCCGGCTCCATGCAGAAATGATGACTGTGGCTAAAAACGTTCTTGAGGCTTCTTTTAAAGGCAGTGGTTCCCTGGGCTGCAGCCTGACCTGCGAGAACTGCTGAGTTAAGGGCTTGTGCTCCTCGCTGCCCTGGGCAGGCTGAGCTGCAGACCCTGAGGTGCTGCAGACCTCAGCTGGGGATACTGCAACACCCTCCCAAAGCACTGGGGCTGGGCTGGCCTTGGCAGGCATCTCAGTTGGGCAACAAGCGTCTCCTGAGGGCCCAGGTGGATAAGGGAGGTGTATGGTGTACCCCTGCCCTGGCTCGAAGGGTCAAACGTTGCCACTTCCCCAGGGATTGTTCAGCAAAGAGGAAAGTAATTGCCAGACTGTGGTGTGGGTTTGTCGTGATGGCCATGGCCCAGTTGTGTTAGGGGAAGAGTAACCCACCGAGGAAAACCATCCATGTAATGGGGGGTTGGAAAAATAAAGGTCAGAGAGAATGAGGGAAGAACAGAGCTCTGCTGGTCTAGCACAGCCAGAGCAGCTCCTGAGGAGGGGACACGAACTGGCTGGCCACCTGAGTTCATTAGCTAATGAACTGGCTCAGCTGCTGGCAATTACAGTTTGAACAGTCCAAGTGGGGAAGACTGTGCTGG
>KZ506073.1:301884-324060 GCA_002844005.1 Limosa lapponica baueri | reverse complement strand
CAGCCGGCTGGGTTAGTACGGTTTTGCGCTGGTGTTCGTTACCGGCGTGCGTGCCTGCCGGCTGCGATGCCGCGGCGGATACTCGTGGTATTGAGCAAAGTGCTGGAATCATCAGTAGCCACCCGCGGGAAAGCGAGAAACACTCCAGCGGCTGGGACAGAGCGGGAGCCCGGTGCCACTGAGAAAGTTACCGGGCAGAGAGGCTCGTCGGGCTCTGCAGGAGTAGGAAACTTCAGTGAAGATGCTGAAGGAAGGTGGTTTTCAGGAATGGAGCTATGGGGATCCAGGCAGCTCTGTGCTGGGACAGTCACGTCCCCAGTGTAAAGCTATCCCTGTCACATCTGAGCCATCCAGGCTCTGTATCTGTTCCAAGCTGGTGTCGCTGAGGCTAAGCATTTCATCACTGCTGAACACTTGCTCGGACTTACTCCGAAGCCAAGGAAAGTTAGCAGGAGTCCTGCTCACGCCTAAGTGCTTTGATTCAGGTAGTGGGAGTGGAGCCAGTTTGTGGATCTGACACCAGGAGAGCCGGAGCTGTGTCAGTGAGTGAAAAACTAATGTCGTTTCCTCAAACCCCCGAGGCATCTTTCCTAGCTCCAAAACAAACTTCCCCTGTGGAAACTTCACAGAAGGGTGAGTAATTAAAACATTACACAGCTGCAGGTTTCCACTGCTTCAGGGCAGCGAGGAAGGAGCTAGGTCCTGCTTTGCCAGCTTTAAGCTCCCAGGCAGCAGTGGCAGTTGGCCGGGACTGTACTTTGAAGTGTGTGATGTCATTATGACTTCATTTCTTTTTAAAAGTGAAACACTTTCCTTTTAATGGGGAAACTGCCCCGTGTTTCTTGAAGGAGAACGATTTTTTTCTCTCTCTCGTGTTACAGCACTTGGCTATTTTTGCTTGGGATAGCAAAGGCAAGGTAGGGTCTTCTAGGAGATTATTTGGACTTTGCTGTTGTAGCAGCAGGTGATGGATAGCCTGGCTGCGGTCAGTCTCCAGGGGTGACAGCTTGGGATGCTGCAGCAGTCTGTGCAGTACCGCTCTCTGGGGGAAGACCAGTGGTTCGGGAGCCACAGGTGCACCCACCCCTGCTCCCAGGCAGGGGGGACCCGGGGTCCTGGCTCCCCACAGCGTTCCTGCCAGGAGAGGGAACTCCTGCGATGTGCAAGGAGCAGCAGCAGCAGCCTGCCTCTCCTCTGGAAAGGTCTTCACTGCTTCCTTTCTCCTCTCCCAGCCTGACCTCATACTGTCCGTTGAAAAACAAATGTATAAGTGAACCTGTGTGTTTGCTTAAATAATAAGTGCTTACACACTAAGGTATCTTATTTCCTTAAACAGTCCCCTACTGGGAATAGACATAAATAGTTTAATTTCCCCAGGACTTTGTAAACACTGATTTAGAAGTAAGAGGAGCAAGTGCACTGACTGCACTTGTTGGCTCATTAAAGCCCTCTAGGAAGTCTCCAAATCGTACATGCAGCTCCTCTGCGCCAACTGTGTTCCTGTGAGTGCCATCAGTGGTTCTCTCCCACCTCCTCCTCCCCATCCTCTGGAGCCAGCTGGCACGTCTGGTTTTCCGTGTTTGCGCCCCTCTTTCAAGTAGTCCCTATCTCCGGGAAATCTGAGGCAGGACAAAGAGCAAGGTACTCCTCCAGGTAAGGGTGCCTGCCAGCATGGGTCTAAGTCCTTTGGGTAGGAACTGTCTGTTTGGACCTGGTGGAAGGGGTTGGCAGATGAGTACAAGGGAGATACAGCTTGACAGAGGACTGCAGACAGGGTGTAGTGAGAGGTCCTTGGAGAACACCTCTCATGCTTCCGTGCTTCTCTGCTCCAGGTCTGGAGACAGCAGGAGAGAGTGCCTGGGGGGGAAATTCAGATCCCAGTCCAGCAGTGGACTGGGGCAGTGGAAGGAGCTGAGTTCCTTGAGGTGAAGACCACAGTGTCGTCTGTGGGGACTGACCAGGCTTCCTAATATCTCCCATGCTGTGGGAGCAGCAAGTGAAGGATATGGAATGTATGCCAGGAAGGTGTGAGGAGGCAACATATTGCCTTGCACATCAAACTGTCACACTACACAATATGGTAATCTTCCCTGTGGGTTTGTGTTTGAAACTCAAGCTGTCATTTGAGTGAAAAGCAGGGGAGGGCTGTCCTTGCAACTCTTGCTGGTGTATAGGAGTGGAGAAGTGGCGTAGGATTGCCCCATGCCCGAGTCAGTTCACAGATGCAGATGCCCAGATTGTGTAAGTGGAAGTAACCTCAGAAATTTCATTGAGGAGCTACCCTCATTTAAGCTGCCTGGGGCTCTAGCACAAGGACTGCAGTGCACGTTGGTATAAATACTGAGAATTCTGCAGCTAAACATCTTGGGTGACAGTGTGCCAAGTTGATAGAGCCTCCTGTGTCAGGTCATAATGATCACTAAGCTCCTGAGGGTTAAAGAAAATCTTCCCTCATGGGAAGACTACTAATTAATTATCCACTTACAGTTCCTTAGCCTGTTTGCTGAAAAAGACAGTGATGAGTACCAAGTTAGAGACCGTTCTCTGTTCTGATGCGACGGTTCCTGTGCTTGATTCCTTGGTAGTCTCTCAAAAAGATTTCCAAGTCTAAGACCACCAATACACCGAATTAAATGGTATAGATGGTTCTTTGGAAACCGGGTTGATTGCTCTAGAAGTGGAGTTTTTCACTCTGAACACTGATTGTAAGGATGCTGAGGAGCAGGCAGGGCCCTTTCTGCTTGCCCTGCAAAGACCCTCAAAATTTTCACCCTATTGGGCTCAGCTGGTGAAGGCAACTTCTACCTTCAGGCCTGCACTTGTGGCCTGCACTTGCCCTCAGCTGTCTTACTGTCTCATTCCTCCTCTGTGCTGGTGTAGGAAAAGAAAATATGTGTGGCATCATTTCTCACCATGCATGAATTACTTCTGGGGTAGGAAAGTAGGGCAGTTCCTTCAGGTCTCCAGACCTGAACACCAGCATATTTTCTGCTTCTCCCTCCTGCGTGTGTGTGGGAATAAAACCAGAGGAAAGGAAAAAAGCACATTTAGCTTAGGGCCAGCTGCAGCTCTGAGGTTCCTGCTATGTGGCCACGTGGGACCCTGGTGTTTTGCTGAGCTGCATTTAGTTGTGAAGAACCTTGTTGTCGTGCAGTTTAGGGGGAAGAGGGGGAAAGTGCTTCGTGGCTTTCACATTTAATCTCTTTGCACTTCTGTTTCCTGGGGTTCCCTCTTCTCCCTGGTACATTTTGTTGCGGGGCTGCCTTTTTTCTGAAAAAGCTGGTGGTTGTCAGCATGATCTAACCTTTGCCTCTGCTGATGCAGAGGGTGGATTACTTCCCACAGGAGCCTTCATGTGTGGGTCAGGAGATGGGAGAGGGATGAGCCATATGCTTGTTCTCTTGGCTAATGTGAAACCGAAACCCGTGTTTTCAAAGCAGCTGACTTTAATCTGGTCTTGTTGTGTAATTCCATTAGATTTATTTTTATTAGACCAAATAATCTAATTTGGGCCCCTCCTCAATCCTAATGCGTTCGAGTGGCTGCAGACACATGGGTTACAGTAAGAGACAGCCAGCAATGCACGGTGGAAAGCAAATTAGTCTGTAAGAAGACAAATTGAACTTTGACAATTTTATGTAATTAGGGGAACAATTAGAAAAAATAGCGGGAGGTGCACTCGCCCGGTGGTTTGTGCACTGGTGGAGATGGGTGGTGGGGTGGGGGCTGCTTTCCAGGGCGAGAGTCATTCCTGAGCACAGGGCATGGTGGTGTCAGCAGCAACAGCCCACCCCAGTCTTGTCTCCAGACTGGGATAGGAAGATAATGGTGAAAAGCCACTTGCTGGCCTTCTCTGCTGGTGATTTTCCCCTGGTGAAACAGGTGTTTTTCCCCTGTCCCGATGCAGACAGGAGGGTTTGCTTATTCACAGATGATCTGGGTTTTACAAAGCCACGACTTGGTTTTGTCTGGCGCAGCAGGGGTTGGATCTGGACCTGTTCCACAAAGTTGAGCAGGAGAGCATTTTCTTCTGGGTTCTTCCCTTTGCTCCCAAGGTCCGTGGATCTGTATTTCACAGAGCTGAGGCAGGAGATCAATGCCCTCAGTATATCTCATCCCCGCCTACTCCACCTCATCTCCTCCGTTGGTAAAGGTACTCACACCCACAGCATTGTTTAAAGTCAGTGAGCTCTGCGTAGGCTCAGCACCTCTGAAAATCAGGCCTGTGTGGTCCCACTCACACATGGACCCATTCCCAGCCGCATCCCCACGCTCCCTCTGCCTCTTTCCCGAGCTGGGTGCCTGTCTTCTCATCTCTGGCTGGGACAGAGTCGTGTTCAGCCACACACTGTGAAGCTGAATTTGTGGCCAGTGGCTACTGTTTAGTGTTTGCATTGCAGCAGCACAGCTTTACAGCCGCAAGCGCCAGAGCTGCTGTGGGCTACAGCTGGGCAGCAGGACAAGGACTTCATCCTAGCTCAGAGCAAGCGAAGCAAAGGGCCGGCATGGGGTGATGACAGGGCACTTGCTCAGCCATCTGCCCAGGCTCCATTTGCTCACATTGCTGTGAGGCTTGCTATTTTCTTTGACTTTTCCCCCCCTTTTGGTTTGAGATGGCACGGACAAGTTCTGCCCTTATTATAGTTCCCATGGAGACAGATTTGATGCCATACGTTCAAGGGGGGTGAGGCACAGTTGGCTTTTGCCTGGGCCAGCAGTTCCGCCTGTTCATTTGCACAGCATCTCTCCCGGAGGGAACCCAGGCTCGGGGTCCTCGTCAGCTTCTTTGTCTTCAGAAACAAACCCCTGAACCATGTCCTCCTCTCTTATTCTTTGTGCGTGGGGCACAGCAGGAGTGTCTGACTCGTGCTGCCGTTGGGCTTTGGTACTCCTGGAGACACCTATGCTGTGGCTAGTCCTGCCTGAAGGTTTCTACCTTTATGCTTGAAAATCCTTGAAATAAGTAAACTTTGACATTATTTCTTCCGGCATCTGAGCAGCCACTCTCATAGCGTCCATGAAAAGCTTACGATACTGTCTTCAAATGCAGAAGGGTTAATTCGGACTGACAGATGGCAACAAATGAATCCATCTCTCCTATGGTGTACCATGGCTGCTTTAACATTAGGAAGGTCACAGGTGCCATCATTAAAGCTTTTCTCAGATGTCTCCCTGAGAGAACTTGAAGGATGCAGCGTAACGTTTGGATCCAACAAATGAACTCTTCCGTGCACGAGTCCTTGCTCATCAGGCAAGAAAGTGTCCTGAATCTAGTGGGACATCTGAGCTGAGCATGTATGACGGCCCTTGTAGTTAAGTGATTGGCAAGGTGAGACCCAGGCTGGTTTCATATGGACCAGAAAACTTGGAGGAGAATGTTTGTGACAATCTGCTGAAGTGCTGGCCTCTTTTATGGTGTGCCGTGGCTGCTTTAACGTTAGTGAAGTCAAAGCTGCCACCGTTAAAGCCCCTCTCAGAGGTCTGCCGGAGAGGACTTGAAGGATTCAACTGATTTTAGATGAGTCAAAGCAGTGGAATGTGCTTCCTCTTTATGGGCCCTCCATGGGGATGTCACAAAAACATGCTTTCCTTAACAGGAAAAACTACCGAGCAAAACTTTTATCATTCAGCAGAGAAGGGAAAAGGAAATAAAATAAAACCCTCAAAGCAGGGAATGTTGTACCCAGAAAAATAAGTGAAGATAATAGCAATGCATATAAATTAGAATATGTAGATGTCTGATAAGGGAGGCTAAAGGAATCAGTGAAATAGTAATGAGCGGGAGGGTTAAAGATGAAGAGAAAGCGTCTTCTAAGCACATTAGGAATCAACAGAACACTACTCCTTTGCTGGGGTCAAATGGTAGAGTCATAACAGGAAAAGAGAGTGTTAGATTAAACTCTGGCATATGGGTTATTCTCCAAATCACCTGTCTCCCTGGTAGGAAGTACCATCTGCCGTTCCTATCATCAGACTTCCAGGTGAGAAAAAGTATTGGCCAGGTAGTCAAGGAACATAAATTGTCATTACAATAATACCTTTGTCTTAACCTACTACATGTTTTACTCTGTACACTTTACTGAAGACAGCAATGCTGTTATTTTGTTCTTTTGGAAAGGATGCTGAGAGAAAAGTGTAATTCTCTATATCACTGATGGTGCTTAGCAGCAGGGCCGGGTATAAGCCCCTGCTCTGCAGAGCCCCAGCCACTTGCCTGTAGTCTAGCAGTGTCCAGGGCACAGGGGATGCACTCTACGTTACTGTGGCACTGCATTGATTTATGCCAGTGAAAGGGGGCTCATCCATGGAAAAACAGATCCCAAAGCTGAAAATCTTGCCCACCCTGAAGCTGACAGTAGTATTATCACTAAATTAATCTGTGGATTTTTAAAGCCAGAATAGGACTTCTCTGATCATCTTGTCCAATCTCCTACCTACAAAAGAAAGACATAAACAAAAGAAAGACTGTAGCTAAGGAAATGTCTTCATGATTAATTCCAAAATATCAGATAGGAAATAATAAAAAAGAAATAAACCAGTTGTTTTCTTTAATAATAATAGAAGACAAAAAAAACCCAAACCCTGTTTAAATCCTCACTTGACTGTGAGGATATCCAAACAGCCCATATAACAGTGTCTGGAAGGACAGAATGGAAGGAAATGATTTCAGGCAGTGATCTGACCCTTATTTGCCTTTTCAGGGCAAACTCCAGGCTGTTCCTGGGAGTTTTCTTCGGTGAGAAGACACACAGTCTTCTTCTGGTTGGTGTGGTGCCAGGTGGAGGGTGTACAGGGAGAAGAGACTCAGGGCTCTCTGCTGGAGACCAGACCTGGCATGCTGCACTGTGCCTCACTTTGTGAGCACGGCTGTTGGAATTGGCAGGGCACCTTGGGAAGTGAGGCCCTATTTACTGGGCACAAGATAAATAGGGACCCACAGGAGGAAGAAAAGGTGATGCTGGCACTGCAGCATCCTCCTGGGAGGTGGGCAGGGTGCTGGCGGCTGAGTGCACAGTGGGTGAGCTGTGTTTCTGGAGTGGGTGAGCTCCCAGAGAGGAGCCAGCCTTCAGAGCCACCCTCTTGGGTGGTGATGCCCTTCTCCTCCCTGCCAGCTGGGTAGCTCCTTTCCTTCGCTGCCTTCCCCGTACCCGGTGCACTTTGTGCCATCGTTCACGTGGGGCTGAGCTGGCTTTTAAACCTCATTTAGTACAAATGGGCATATGCTAAGCTTTAGAAACCAAAAAGTCCTGAGGAACCTTCCAGGACCTACTCTGAAGCCAGTGTTTTCTGGGATGAAACCAGGAGAGTTAGCGCATTGCCTGCTGGAGACAGGACCTGTTTGGTGTCTTAGGAGGGTATCGCAGGTCTGTCCTGCCTGACCTTAGGCAAATTACTGGTATCCTGCTACTGCCAGCAGGAAGAAGTAGGAGAATTTTGATGCTTCATCTTTTTGCTTGAAATGTGGCGAGTGCTGCTTGTCCTGCAGGACAGCTGGCAAAGGTGGAGCAGCCAGGTTCACCTCAGAGTGTCGTGTAATGCCAGAAAGCCCGGCAGCACGCATGGAGAAAGTTTTCTCAGCTTCCACAGGCTGAATGAATCAGAAAATACTCTGATGTGTACAGCCTTCATGCCTGGAGGGGCAGAAAAGGGAGGAAGTCAGAGGCTGGATGGGGCAGGTAGCAGGTGACTGAATGTTTGGGGCTTGTAGTGCCCTGCTTAATTCTAGGAGATTTCTAGAAAAACTATTTTTTTTTTTCTAGAAAAAGAAGACTTTTCTGAGAAGGGAGAATACAGTCAACATGCTGTGGGGCACTTGTAAGGCACAAGAGACTCTTCTGGGTTGGGTTTGCTGGTGGTGTGCAGTGCTATGGGTCTGGACTTCACCCCTCTGCCCTCCTGGGAGGGTGGGTGAGAATTTGGTGAAAATAAAAGGGGACCTGTGGCAGAGAGACCCACTGTGCAAGCACATATGAGACAGTTGCTTGAAGCCAGGTGCTGCTGGTGGAATCTGAAGTTCATTTTGCTTCCTCCACTTTCCATTCTGGAGTTATCCATGTTCTTGTGTCTGACCTTCAGGTCATTTCGCACATGGACCTGCTCTCAGAGACATGGGCAATTCAGCATCTGCAATTTCCAGTCCTTCAATAGAAGCCAGGCGTAGGGGCATGTCAGAGAAGTGCAGAGTAAGCAGCTCGTTGCTAGTGTGAGCTTAAGAGCCTTTCTGGTCAGGGGAAAATCACAGGAGCCGATTAAAAACTAATTGCAAAGATGCCTTTTATGAGTGTGTGATTTTCTGTGCATTCTGCTTGGCTGCATTATCTTATTGATTGGATCCCCTCTATTATAACTCATGAAAGAAAACAACCAGCCATATCTGCCCTTCTGTTTATATTTAATAAAATAAAGCAAGCATTACTTGCACAATGATGATTAAAAAATAACCAGGAAAGTAGGAAATCAGAAGTGAATTTTCTTTCTTCTGCCCATTCAGTTCAGGATTTCCCCGATCCATTGGGTAGCCATTACCACTGAAGGAAGTAACTGCCAAAAGAGAGGAAAAAAATGGGCTCTTCATGAGGCATCATGGTGTGTGAGACCTGTGGGCAACAGTTTGTTGTGAAGTCAGGGCAAAGTGAGTGCAAATATCTGTTAAGACCCATTGTGCAAATATCTGTTAAGACCATTGTCCAAGGTAAGTTATTAGCTTATAGAAGAAAAGTATGTCAGGCCACCAGCACTAAGCTTTGGCACTCTCTTTTCTTGCCCCCATCTCTCTCGTTTCTTGTCCCTATGAGCATTACAGAGCCTTTACTAAATTCCCCTTAATACTCGTGGCAATCCCTTGCAGAGACTCCAGTTCTGTCTTTCCATAACTAAAGCCATAACCATTGACCCCTGAGACCTTCCTGTGTCCATAGCTGCAATTGCCCCCAGTATTCCTTCTCTGGGCAGCTGCTGGAATGCCCTTCCTATATGCTGTGCATGCACCAGGCCAGTTTCTCTTTGCATCTTCCTTTCTACACATTAGAATGCTCCAACAGGGAATATCTCCTTGCTCCATGGCTCCCTTGAGCATCAGCTCTTGTCCAGCTCTCTCTTAAACTGTACTGGCCTATGATGGGTATGAGATTGTCCATTCAGTTTTAGGTCAGGCACTACAGGGACAGCAGAAGGACGAACTGGGCTCTGGTCACTGGGGATTTTGTGATTCAATGCAACGCGCGTCTTGCACGTGATGTTTTTGGGATCATACCTGCTGCTTTCCTGAGGTGTCTATTTTTGATTTATATGAGCACATTAGAAATGCTGACATTGGGGTATGGGTTGATTTTGCTTAGAATTGTTGATAGCTTCTTCAACAGTGACTTTAAAGATATTATTCTGAAATTACCACAGTAGGGAGCCCACAATGATGTTTTACATTACAATGCCATGACAATGGGATGCCAATAAACTGCCACTGAATTCACCATAGTATCATTGTTTGGTTGGTAAATACACATTGCATGGAAAAAAAAAAATAACCTACTCAGCAAATTGTGCTTCCAGTGAATTACATGTGAGAACAATGGGAATTAGGGCTATATTAAGGTCTAGCTTCTTCAAATTAACTATTTTTTTAAAAGAAGGATTTGGAGCAGGCACTTTTTTCAGTGTAATCATGAAGGTAGAACTGTCAAAAGAATGAAGACTTGACTAAGTGCATTTGCAATGGATCAGTGCTTGCTGGCAGCTTGAGTCCTGCAGTCCTGCTTGCTGAAGTTGAACCCAGCTGCAAGATGTGTTAGTCCAACCTGCCCTACTCAGATGGAGAGGGAAAGAGCAGAACACTTCAGCATCTTTTCCCCCTCTCTGTTAAATGAAGGTTTCCCTTTTCCTTGAGCTACCAGCTCTTGCTCCATTACGTTTTCCATGCTAGGGCTCAATCCTGGCCCCACACCTGGGCCCAAGCTGCAGGGGATGCAGCCCACCATCCCTTTGAGCAGGTGATACTGCTGGAACCTCCCAGTGAGGACCACGGTGGGTGCTGGAATAAACATGGCTTTGGTGGAGGAGGGAATGGCAGCTCACACCTTCCCCTTGATCATCCACTGCCATGGCCTGGAGCAGGGCTTTTCTCATTGTATTTGAAATGAGTCATTATTTAGGCAAAACTCTGGAAAGAAGGTGACACTGCTGATTCCCACCTCCCACCATGAATGTCCATGAATGGGGCAGAAGAAATGTCTAGATAGGGATGCTGCTGGGTGAGGAGGCAACAGTGCCCAGGAGCCATGACGGCTGAGGCAGAGGGACCAAGGTGGCAGGGTGTGGGAGCTGCTCAATTGGAGGGAACAAAGCTCGTGTTCTTTTTTGTGAGTCCAGAGAGGTGTTTGAGAGCCTGTATTTGCTCAGGGAGAATTTTGGGATGGACCCTGCACCGCTGCCCCTGCCATCCTGAATGCACCGGGAGGTGTCAGCTCCTTCTCAGCAGCACAAGCTCCCTGCTGGCCCCTCTCACAGGGTGCATCCATGTGCATGGTGATCCCCATGGCTAAGATTGGGACCTCAGGGTTTACTTTGCTTAGCCAGGACATTGTCCTGGTTTTGCTTTAAAGCTGACAGTCACAGGGACCAAAAAGGCACTCGAACTGCCTTTAAGAGGGGAAAGAATATTGGGCTAAGGAGATAAGGCAGCTCCCTGGTTTCATTCATACTTCACCAGAATGATGGACATGACAATAACTAGAAAAGTGATAAATGAAATAACTCTGATAGCAAGTATTGGCAGGGAACTCCCGGTGAAAGAGCAAAAGCTGCACCTCGGTGCCAGGAGATGGAGGCTCTATTAATACCAAAAAAGATTAGTTAGAAGAAGCAAAGGTGAGGCATGTGGATTTTGATTTGGGTTATTATCCTTCAAGATAGTAAATGAAGGAAAATAACATCTGGCAAATAAATTGGATATCGGCTCTGACACCAGACCTCAGGCAGTGACTTGAGATCTTGCCAGAAGACCCATCTCAGGAAGTCTTCAGCCAGGTTTACAAACTGCAGAGGTGATGAACAAATCTCAAGTGTCTGCAGGTCTGGTCAGGGCTGGATCCTGAATCCCAGCTTTCCAATGCTTCATCATTTTACCATTCAGTTTTGCCACGTCCAACAATCTACCTCAGGCCTTTATTGAACACCAGCTATTTACAGCCATCTCCACGGATCTTTGCCTCGCTGTGCTGATGCTCTTGCAGTGCTTCATCTCCTCTCCCCCTACCCTTGTGTTCACACCAGCCTTGCCCTTCAGTGTCTGTTCTTAGTGCATTCACATCTGTTATTTGGGAGGAAGCCCCTAGTATTAATAGTACACAGCTGTGACTGTAATAGCAGGTGTCCCAGAGGATCAGTCAGTCCCTCACAAAGGTGGATTTACAGCAGTGCAGACGTGGGTCTGGGTTGCTCTGGGTCTCCCTTTGCTAGTTCTTCCTGGGCTGAAGTGCTGAAGGCAGAAGGAAAAGGAGACCTGGTTTGCCAGGGTTTTCTGGAACAAATACAGACATTGCTGCATAGTTCTAGGAAAAGGCAAAAACTAAGGAGGTTGTGCAGAGCATGGGCTGTGTATGGATGTGCAGAAAGCTCCGAAACCTCCTGGAGGGATGAGTAAGCCCTGGGACGTAGCAGAGGAGATCCTCAAGCATGGTCTGCAAAGGGGGAGGTGTTCCTCTTGAACACGCATCAGCTTTCTTGGCATCTCTCACACTTCCTAAATTACCTCAGGGGAAATGTCCTGGTCAAAAGAGCATTTTTGGACACATTATTTGCCTAGCAGGGCTGACAGCATGGTGAAGTGGATGCTGAGAGGCAGACAGGGTGAAGAAGCCAGAAGGTGTCAAGTTTAGCTTTCCTGCTCAGTCTCAGGGTTTTGGACAAGGCTGACAGCTTTGTCTTCAAGGAAGGGTCTTCAACTTTGCTTTAAGCCCATTTGGGGGAAGAGCTTTTAATTTCAGGACGGGCTTTAGGGTTGCCTTCCCCAGAGGACAGTTCTGGGGACCCAGCTGGCATCTCGTGTGTTTCCAGGTTCCTCCCATTTGCGGCGCCAGTGGGGTGTCAGGGCGCGTGTTCACGAGTCACTCTAAGCCAAGCCTGTAAGCCAGGGACACCGACATTTGCTTGGTGAGGAATGAAATGAGCTTTGAAAGCTAATTTATATTTCAGTTTACTTTGTAGTTCTTGAGTAAATTGGATAATTGCATGTTTTGCATTTGATGTAACCTAGTCCCAGACCTTCCCTGTCTTCCACCTACGCTCGGTGGCCCTTTGGGGTGGATTTTGGAGCCCCTGCCTTGGTGGGTGGTTGCTGTGGAGGCTGAGGGGGCACAGCCCATGTATTCCTGTCCTGTTTTGCTAACCCCTGTGCTGCCCTGCTCTGCCAGAGCCAGCACCACACCAAGGTTCACTCGGCCGGGCAGAAAGGCAAGGGAGAAGCTTGGGGGCAGATGTAGCGTTGCCAGTTGCCGAGCCTTCCTGCTGTGTGGCACTCTGGTGATGAGTGGGACTGCGGTCTGTGAGCACACGCCGTTATTTATTATTAGCAAGAACGATAACAGTGGCAGCAGATTGACTGCATCTCTGGCTCACTCGTGTTTATCCGCATCCCGAGAACTCCCTGCCTTCCCCCTCAGCATCGCCGCCTGAGAGATGAGCTGTGAGGTATTCGGGGATGTTTGGCTCTGCAGCGTTCCCAGTCAGTTCCTCTCCCTTCCACAGCCACATCCCTCCTCTTTAGCAAACATCTGATTCTTCATTACTCTTTGGGTCCCTGGACATTTATCATTACAGCTTTTGTTTATTTAAAAACAAACATACAAAAAAAATTAGCAACAAGAGCCCAGATCAAGGATCCAAAAATAGGGAACCCAAGAGAGACTGAAAGCTCTGATCTTGGCACATGAGAACATTTTTAGGTGATGAAGACTTAAAAAAGCCCAGCTAAAAGCAACAACAGCAAGAAAAGCACCCCAAAGACGTCTACGAAGAAAAATGGCAAACACAGTGCGTGCTGATTATCATCCTTCACTGCAGCTCAAACCCCAGGCAAAAATACTGTCAGGCGCAGGATGCCGCTGGCACGGCATCAGGCAGCCGGCGTGGGGCAGACCTTCCCAGCCCCCCATGGCTACCTCTGCCTCCTGCTGCGCTCCTCCAGGGAAAGTGTCCCTTGGTGGGGCTGTGCAGTGGCAGCCCTGGCCCTCAGCGCTCCGGGATGGCAGCCAGGGCCGGACACGAGGTGCTCCCGGGATCAATGGCAGTCACTGCAGCGTGGCCAAGCAAGGATGCGGGGAGGGAAGGTGGGAAGATGCGTTTCATCTCCGCAGAGAGCTGTGGCACAGGGAGAGGCACACAGGAGGCTTTCTGCAGCTCTCCTTCCTTGTTGTCACAGCCTGTGCTTGCAGGGGTCGGCCGCTGGCCTGCTGTGTCCAAGAGGTTGTTTCCTCCAGGAATTCATGTCCGGCCCATTTCAGGTGGAACTGTGTGCCCCTGTGAAGTGCCCGATGACCTCCATGTCCCAGGAAGACCTCCCCAGCTCAGCAGAGGGAAGAGGGTGTGCACTGCGTGGTGGTGGAGCTCATGGAGGAACCTGCTGTTAGAGATTATTTTCTTCTTCCCATTAAATGGGGAATTAAGAGATGTGTGGGCAACACCAAAAAGGATTTATAATTTAAATCCCAGAGAGCTTGTAGCGCTTGCTGTTGAGCATGGTGCAAGACTAGTTCCCTCCTTTTATGGTAGTGAGATGGATTATCCACATTGCTTGTGGACACCGTGGGGAAAGGTTCTTCATCCCTTCAGCTTTCCTCTGACCATCCCTCTACAAGAGCATTACGTAGACAGTAAAAACATAGCTAAAGTTTAAATTAATTTGCCCTCCTGCACTTTTTAAACAATGAATGAATTAGGATTTCTGTTCTCCTTGGCTTAAGGAAGGGACTCCTTTATCTGCTCCGCTGCTGTGTTGTTAGTAGGGGAGGCACTGCCAGACTACCTGGAGCCTCTTCTCTTGTAAACTTGTCTCCTCCTCTATCGGGCCTTTGTGAGCAATGCTAAGCCATGACAGAAGCCATTAGCAGTGCTCAGAGCAGTTGAGAGAAGAGTGTGGTCTGGGGAACACTGTCTTCCAAATTCTACAGTGTGCAGCTGTACGTGAAGTTACGTCTTAACGTAGTCATGTGTGGTAAAGCTGTGGCCCCACATGAGGACAGATTCAGGCTGACAACACCGGGTGCCCCATCAGAAACACAAAGCACCAAGTTGTTGCGTGCTCCCTCTCAGTCATCTAAGTTTGTCAAAACACTCTTAAATGGAATGTTTTTTGTGCTGGCAGGCTATGTGTTGGATCAGGTATTGGGTGTCCTCCAGCCAGCGCAGTGCTGGGGATGGAGTACCAGGGTGGTGTAAACATGGTGTCATGTGCTTGGCCATGTAAGGAGCATGAGATCATGGGCTCCCATCTCAACATCAAGATGCCATTTTCACTGCTGGCAGTGCGCGCATCTCATATGAATGAATATGAAGCCACAGTCATCCATCCAGGCTTGATTATAAATACAGATAGATTTTCTAAACAGATTTTAAGATCACACTGCATCAGGGTTTCTGCTGAGCTTTCCCTAGCACGTTGCAGGCTTCCCTCTGGGGAGCCAACAGTGTTTGCAGAAATCTGCCGCTTCCACTGGCACGTTGGACGTGCGATGGCCTCTCTGGTGTGGTCCACTCCACTTGAATTCAGCCATGAAAATTTGCAGGAGGTCATTATGAGCGTGTAGCTCTTGGTGACACGTTTTTGTACCCCAAGTGGCAGAGATGCACGTGTCTCATGTCAGGAACTGGGTGCAGAGAGTCTGCTTCCTATCAGTCTGTGGTGGGGGTCAACCTTATCACACCCGAGTGCCCACATTTCCTGACTGAGAGATTAGGAAGATGGATCAAGTGCAAAACTCAGAAATCTCCCTCCTGAGACTTTCTCTAGGACTCATGCTGTATTCATCATGGAGTAACTGTTGGGAAAGGATCTTCACATGAAGATTGATGGACCTGATGACGATGAGCTGTGCTTAGGCAGGAATTACTGACCGCACAAGAAGTGGATGGAGAATGATCGGTTAGTAAGGTATTGCATGGGAAAGGACATGAAAGTTATACACATAAAAAACAGGGAATCAACAAGCCCCACAAACTAGTGCTGAAAAATGGCAAAGACAGTATCAGCAACCTCATACAGAGGAAGGTGATGTGTAAGGCAGGGGGAAGAGTCCTTCCTCTCAGCACTCTTTTCAGGTTAGGAAATTGCCCTTCAGGAAAGGTAGAGGAGAGATCAGGGGGAGCTCTCAGAAACCAGCATGAGAGAGGAGCAGACCTGGGGCAGGCTGGGCTCTGTGTCTGAGCAGCCAGGGAGGGACCCATGGTACCTCTCTTCAGATGCAGGAGTGGAAAGGAGAGTAATAAACAGATCTCAGTGTCTGCAGGGAGTAGGAAAAGAAGTCACAGCAATAAAATGCAGCAAGAAAGATTTAGGATAGATCCTAGAATAATCCCTACGTGTACTCCCCCTGGGAGACTGCATAAGGAGAAGGTGGAATCTCCATCCCCAGATGTCATCTACAGCAGGTTAAAATATAGTCGGTTCTGATTAAACAGCTCCTCAGGGTCTTTCCCAGCCCTTTTCCTCCATCTGATTTTTCTCTTCATGGCCTAAGAATCTGTTTTACAGTCTGTCTGAAGAGAAATGTGGAGCTGAAACAGCTAAATTACAGACCTAGCAGGTTTTCTTGGTAGTGTTGTGGGTTTTTTTAAGTAACAAATGGAGACTTCCTGTGGGAAAAGTCTGTTTTCAGTGTAATCTGTTTTTTTGTGGAAAAGCCAAGATCACAAAGAAAACTCATGGGGAAAAACTGTTTACTTACTGGATCTGCCGGACTTGGTGGTGATCAGCGGTTTTATTCATTTCAGTTGGTGCTGACAAAAGATTTTGATGCTGTTTTCCATTAGGATATTCTTCCTTTCAATCAAAATCATGGTTAAATATAATAAACCAAGGATACAGATAACAGGGGAGGAGATTGTCTCAGTTCAGTGTTTCCTGCTTCCCTGTACAGGGGCACTTTGTGCTTGTTGCCACGGGTGTTTTTAAAGGGTGCATTGTAACCACAGGTACTCCTGCCTTCTTCCTGAGTGCATCCAGGATGTGTATTCAAGTACCTTTTGGTGCTTATTCAGCAGGTGTTTCCCAGCAGCTTCCCCTTCCCTGTGAGCCCAGACCTACCCGGGAGGCAGAGAAAGAAAGACAGACTTACTGCGTGATGCGGGTTAATCTGATTTGTGCTGCTCCTTTTCCCGGTGGGCTTTGGCGAAGCCATCCTTCTGTCTGCCCTCAGCTGGGTCCTGTCCCAAGCGAGGCCAGAGATGCTCTCTTGGCCAGGGGGAGTCATGGGCTGCAGGAGCAGCACTGCATGTGGGGCTGGTGCAGGGAAGAGCTGGGGATCAGACCCCAGGCACTACTTGTTCAGCCAAGGTAAATGCCATGATAAATGACTCTCCATTTCTCTCTCTCCCTGTAAGATGGTTTTATTATTACTTTTTTTAATGTTCACTATCCTTCACTAAATAGGGGGCTTTTATAAGAATGCGTCTTTAATTTCTATCATTAGCAACACATATGCAGACGCAAGGTTTTGGGTAGTCACCAATCACACCACTTACTGCTTATTGTAGTGTCCCAACACTTTCCCTCCTCCCTCACCATCTCAAAGCAATTAGCAGGAAATTCAGCTGCTGCCTGAATGGACACATTTTCAGCAATCTTCCTTAATTCTTTATTTACTGTAAAATAAGCAGGAAAAAAAATGCAAAATCAGTTCCTCTTCTGAGGATGGCTTAGTTCTCTCATCACATCTCAGACTCTCTCTCCCCTGCCCTTTCCCCAACTGTATCCCAATTCTGAAGAGCTGTGATGAAAAGCAGGCAGGAAAACATCTGATTGCTGCCCATGAATTCCTCGAGTGAACACATTTCAGAGGTAACTAGTGTGACAAAAGCTGAGCTATTCTCAATAAGCGCTTCAAGCTGATAGCATCCCTTCCTGCATTAGACAGTGACTTGTACTAAGTGAGCTGAAACTTCGCTTCTGGATCATTTATAGCAGGACCTGATGTCATTTCCTGCCATGCAAAGAGAAAATTAAATGCCCAATCTATTGCTTTTAATAAGGAAGGGTTTTAGCAATGGGAATGGGATGCAGTGAAGCAGTAGAGGGATTGACTGAGGGAGGGGGGAGCAGCAGATTGATGGAGAGGGTGAAGTGAGCTGGTGTCTGCTGTATCGACTGATATCTCCCTCTTTAAACATAGCCTTAAACATTACTTCTTCAGGAATAAAGTACTCTCTGCTGTGAGCAAAGACATCAAAACCTGGCCTCACAGGAAAGGGATCTCAGAGATCTCGCTGGCGTTTCCTTTTGATGCTCTGCACAGTCAAACAAACAGTTCACAGGTCTGTGCGATTGTGGAGTTACCCCTGAGGGACCACCTTCCTCTGCTTTCATAAAACAAAGAGGAGGTGGGGAGGAAGATGTCTGTGTGGCTGAAAAGCTTTAGGACAGCTCTGGACAACTGAAAGGCTCAGAGGGCTCTCCCCTTCCCACTTTCAGCCTGCCCTCCTTCTCTTCCACCACCTTCTCTCCTCAGCAGGAGCCCAGGCTGGAGCAGGAGGAGAAGCAAGGTTGCAGCAGAGCAGGGCTGCAGGCTGGCACCAAGGGCTTGCCAAGGGCTTCTGGGGAAAAATTGGGACCATGCTTGTAATTCAGAAAGGCACCTCTATCTATCTCTGCTGAAAAGAGGAGAGCATCAGCTCAAAATGTCTTCTTTCTGTTGGACTCAGAGGTCTATAGAAATTAAAAAAAAAAAAAAAGCCATGAAAGAGTGATGCACTCCCTGGGGTGCAGCCCACAAGTGCTTCAGCCTGTAACTGGGGTCTTCTTCACCTCCTTCCCCCTTTCCTTGCTCATTTGAGGTTTGCCTTTAGACATGAAGAAGGCTAGGTCCTTATTTCTAAGGCAAGAAGGAAGGAAAGAGCTGTTTTTCTGAATGAAACATGCGGTTTGGAGTTAAGCAGCTCTGATTTGTTCTCCCAGCTCTGCCTCAGCCTCCATCTCTGAAGCACATACACTCCTCACTGCCCTTCTTCTGGCTGTTTGGCAGCTGGCAGAGTGCTCTGAGCTGTATGCTGACACTTTGGAGCTGCTGTTACTGCTTACAGCTGCCTAAAACCCTTCCAAAAGAATATTACCTTTGCTATAGAAATGCAAATAGGTAGGCATTTTGATGAACTGTTCTCTTGTCACTGGTGGCTGTTTCACAGGGTTGTCTTGGCTGGAGCTTTGTCTGTTTTCTGATCTGTGTAACATGTCCAAGTGGCACCTGGTGAGGAGGCTGTTGTTCACCAAGTACGTTCCTAACCCTCCACCAAATCAACAGTTTTTGTTCTCGTAACTGGAGTAGCTCAGAGAACTGTATGGAAAAAGACATAAATGGGTTAAGAAAAAAGGCACCCCAGAATGCCGAAGCTCAGACCATTCCTGCTTTTGAAAACCTTTGGTCTGCAGCTGTAAAATAGCCATACTGCTGGATAACTTATCTGTGTGTGAATGCTTTATGGGTCTTATGTCCTATTCTTGTGGTCCCCACGTAAAGACTGGGGGAGTAATTGCCTAAAGCTTGTTACCTGTATGGCTTTTGCATGTGACCAAGAGCCACATGTGCTTCCAAAGACACTGCAGAAATGAAACGAGTTTGGGGAATTTAGTTCAAATGGTGTTGACATGTTTGGAATCCCCAAGGTCAAAGGTAGGAAGCACATGAGCTAAGATCCAAAGTCCCAATGAGGCACTTGCACAGATTGTCATATTTGTAAATTCACAGCCCGTGTGGCTCTTAGTCTCATGCAAAAGCCCTACCTGTAACAAGCATTTAGCTTCAACAGCAAACTGCAGTGTCACCTTCCCGTCCCAGCCTCTGCTGTGGACCATATGCTCTTCAGGCTTTTTTATTATTATTTCTCTTTTATCATAGTTGTTTTAAATCATATTGTGCCTGTAGGAGCTTCCTGGGCTAGATGAGAATGGGGTGTTTGTTCAAAGGCAGCCCTGCTGTGCAATGAAGTGTCGAGGTGCGGTTTGCTGTTCCATGGGCAGGAGATAGCTGGTGGGCAGGGCAGGCAGCGCTTCCTCCGAGAGGGCAAAGGGCTAACGGCTGCACCAAGAGATGGCCCTGATGCAACCAAGAACAACATTCCTGTGTTCTCCTTGTCCTGAAGGTCAGCGAAGAACAATTTTGCTAATACAATAAACTGAAGCAGCTGATTCGGTTCGCTGTGACTTAAGGGGGCCGTTATTCATGAGCATCTTCCAAAAATCTGGAAGTTTCATGCATTAGTATGAACTAATTATGCACCTGAAAAAATAATTTGGGAAAGAACAGTATTTATGTATTCTGTCTAGTTTACCTTGTATACCTTGACTGTTTTACTATTTATTTATTTTCTGGAAAGTAAAAAAAAAAGTTTGAGGCAACCAGCTTAGTTACTGTTAAACTCTTTTAAGCTCCTGAGCGCTTGTGGCTTGTTAGGATTCATGGAATCTTTTGTCTTTACTCCTTCCATGATGCTGAGCACAGAGAATAGACACAACCCAATGTGAGAAACTGATGAATGAGGAATTATGAATACGGATGTCAAAGTGACTATGTAGTGCTTTGTATTCATGGAAACTTTTTTTTTGTGAATACATAATATTAATATCCATAACGATGATAAAAATCAGTAAATTGATACCAGCACTCAAAGATCTGTGAGCTACAATTAATTTCTAAGGGTTATACATAGAGGTTATGGCCATAGTACCATTAGCTGGATCTCTTGTGGTGGTGGAAAACACATTTAATTCTAATGAAGGAAATAGAATTAATTGATGTAGTAGGAGAATCAACTCTATAGTTAAGATTTTGATTTTCTTTTTTCCCCCCAAAGGAAGAATTTCTTGAAAAGACAAGTTAGGACCCACTGAGAAAGTGCAGTATTGTTGGAGCCAAGAGATTTTAGGGTAAAATAAACTCCTAAGCAGAAAAGTATAAGATGATAAATATATGTGTATGGAAGCATCTTAAAGGACTGCTGACAGCAAACAGCTCATGCGCTGCTCAGGGAAATGGGTGATGGGAGAAGATTCCAGAGAAGCATAGATCAGACTTTTGTTGGATCCATCTGGAGAAAATGACAAGTCTCATCCTGAAGAGTTTTCCCAGGAATGACAAATAGGAAGGAAAAATAGACCAAAATGACAAATTACTAGTTTTGAGTGACCGTGAAGGCTTGCTTGGCTTGGAAGTAATTTTTACAGATGGTTATTTTGGCTGTGTTTCCCATTGAAAGACCATAAACTTGTGTCTTGAACATATAACAAGCCTTACATGACCTTCTCTTTTTTTTTTGACTTTGTAGTGTATGGAAGAGGTGGCAGTTTTTGAACTGGTATCTAGTAGTAAGATGTGAGATGAGCGAGAGCATGGTCATTGGAGGGCTGCCATCTCCTGCTGCATTTGGCAAATCCTCTGTAGAGGGTATCTATTTCGTGACCCTCATTCAACCCTTCTGTGAGGTCTGGTGGTTTGTATTCTCTAGCAGGGACCAAGCCAACTTGTGGAAGCTGATGGCAGTGTTTCCGCCAGTGTGGCTGTTCTTGCTGACTTTGCAATGAACAGTACAACCCAAGGTGAACTGTCTTTTGAACTTAGACTCTGGGAAACGGCTAGTGAGCCCTGAGAAGGGTCTGGTCACATACCGCAAACCAGCAGTCCAAGAGTGTACCTTAGCATCAGGATTTACCAGCTTTTCCGGTGGGGTAAGCTTGTTGCTGCACCAGAACACAAAACCTGTGCAGCAGAAGAGATTCAGCAAGCTTGTTAGCTATGAAATATATAAATAAACCATATTCAGTAATCTATGTTTGAAGGAATTGTTCATGAAGCCAGTATCATTAATGCTTTTTATCCAATCTCACCTCTTGCAAATGCAGTGAGATTCCTTCCACCATGGCAAAGCATTAGCACTGAGAGCTCATTAGCTTGCATTTGTAAGGGAGTACTTTGAAGTATGGGGGACTTCAGGGAAATGATGGGGTTTGTTACAGCAGGAGAGGATTAAAGTTTGTTCCCCCTTTACAGCTGCTGTCCCAAGGAAACAGCTTTTTTTTTTATTTTTTGGTTTTCTGGTTTCTTTCTGGTTTCTTCATCCATGAGTTTTGGCAGGTCTTTAGGGCACAGGAAGCTGAGGGAACTGCCAGGTGCTTAAGAACTTGATTTGTCATGGTGCCACTCAGATGCGTGTCCACCAGGCTCCAGGTTTGTAGGAACACGTCCATAGAAGCACACTCATGGTACCTCTGAACTGAGACTGCCAAATCCAGTTAGCGTAGAGTGCTGAGGCGCTCTCCTGATAGGAATGGTACTTCTAGCTCCATGTTTTGCTGCCCTGTTTGGACTGATGGTGAGAGACTTGGTCTTACCTGAAGCTCACCTGAAGCTCACATGAAGTTCTAAGCTGTCAGAGCTTTTAACTTCAAGTATTTTCTTGGTGGTTTTGTTTCCCATATGGTTTTCTAAGGAACAAAAAGAGTCAGAGGAGGTTTCTGCTTTTTCTCCCCTCCTGGTTTTGGACAAATACAACTCCAGTGCTCTGTGTATTGTAGGGATTTTACTTTTGCATAATAAGTCTTAGTTAAAATCATGCTATACAGTTGTTTTAGAGCCATCCTCCTCCAAAAAAAGATATGTTGCTGTCCAGAAGATAGAAGTTAAATTATATTTAATAACAGAAGTTCACAAAGTCTTATAAAAGCTTCTTAAAGTTAGACAAGTGTTAGTAGCCACAACTATTCCAAAGCACAAGTTCATTTGCTCACAGAGTGAATAAACATTTAATGGTAATGGCCATCAAGAGCTGTGCTGGTATTTAGTTTCTTGAATTTGAAAGACTTTGCTTGGTGCAGCAGGGTAAGTTATGGCCAGCATGTGGCTGGAGAGCATGAGCTGTATGACAATCAGACAACAAACCAAGAATTATAAATTCCTGTTTTGGAATGATAAATTATATATA
>KZ506073.1:284363-301871 GCA_002844005.1 Limosa lapponica baueri | reverse complement strand
TTTAGTTTCTTGAATTTGAAAGACTTTGCTTGGTGCAGCAGGGTAAGTTATGGCCAGCATGTGGCTGGAGAGCATGAGCTGTATGACAATCAGACGGTCCAAAAAAGTAATTTACTTAATCTGACTTAAAAAAAATTAGTTCATATATCCAGAATTATAAATTCCATATAAATTCCATCTTTTGTGGCATCTCTGGAAGAAGGTGAGCGGCCAGCTCACCTGATGGAGGAGCTGCATGTCGCAGCCTTGGGCAGCAAGAGCCACAACATCCGTGAACGCTACGGAGAGGGAGGTTGTGGCTGCCAGAGCAGTGCTGCCCGGGCCACACAGAGCCAGCCACGGGCTGCATTAGCCACGAGGCTGCTGCCAGCACAGCTCTGCTGCCATTCGTGTGGCATAGCCCTGACATGGGAACCACATCTGGACTGCCCAGGAGCCAAATGTTAAACTCAGCTTATCGAGAGTGTGTTAATAAAACTGTTCTGCAACCATGGCATCGTGTTTTTCATGGTTGATTATCTTAGTTAGAAGAGAGTAAGGCTCAGCAGGTGACTTAAAGGCACTCCAAAATCTGGAGTCCTGTTTCACACTTGTGGAAGGAGAGGACATTACCTGTTGGTAATGCAGATGTTGTGCAGGCTCAGAATAGGGAAAAGCTGATTTATCATCTTAGATCTACTACTAATTTGATTTTGTGGTCCTGGTCATGGCCTTTAACCTCCCTGTGTCTGCGTTTCTCACGTTCTACATGAATGCAGTACTGTTAACTTTCCTTCACTTGCTAATTGTGTGGAGAAGTTCCTGTCTGTAATCCTGAAGTTTGTGTAAAATCATCTCTATGATTGTCCATATGCTTTGTGTGTGCTGGAGATGGGAGAGGGTGTAATCCCTTCTTCCCTCTTAGACAAGAAAGGCTTAGTTATGAGACAGGCAGGATGGGGAGGACAGGCTGGAGAGGAGCTGTACCTGGTTTGCCTCTACAGCTCTTCGGGAGAGCATTGTTTCTGTTTATATTTCTGAAGCTATTCTTACTTTTCTTCATTTCTTTTAAACACTGCGGTTTCCTCTCAGATAATTTATCCAGACCCATTAAAAAAAGATTTCTGCTGTTGCGTGGAAATGGCGGCATAGGCTGGCTCCAGGGCAGTCAGGCATGAGATGTGTGTGGTCCCAAAGCTGCTTCGCTGTACGAGCAGGAACATACCTGGGAGGCTGGTCCAGAGGCCAAAGTCAGAGCTGTCAATTCTGCCCCACACAAGCGGTGTAGCACGTTTAAGGGGGAGTAGCTCTCATGGGAACTCTAAGATTAAAGTCCCTGCCTGGGCCACTCTCCTGAAAGGATTTGCAGGTTGCCCTAAGAGCCGTTCTCAGGCCTGATGGATTCACTGCCTGGCCTGTTTGGTTTCTGGTGTTTCAAGGATGTTGCATTAAACACTGTCCCATCCCCAGCAGGTTTTGATTCAAATGGATAAAAAAGATGGAAGGGGAAATAGGCACTGAATGCCTAAATTACTTTCCCAAGGGTGCAGGAGACCCACAAGATAGAGATTTTGTGATATACCTGTCCTTGGAATAGCAGGTGACAGAGGGAGGAGGAGAATTTCTGAAGGAATTGCCCATCTGGGTACTTGGCCATCTCATGCCAGCAGCAGTTCTTGGCCGTGCACAAGGAAGGTGCACATGAAAACCCTCCATTTTCATACTTTCCCTGTGGCCCTTCCTCTGGTGTGCCAATTCCACTTGCACCGATGTCCTGAGGAAGCTCTGGCAGGGACTCGAGATTTCCCATTAGCACCATGTGAACCAGGCCCCTGCTGATTTTCCCTTCTAGCCCTGGGAAAGATGTCCATGGACCATGGATAGAAATGCCTCTCAAGTGATTATCTATCTTTGTTTCAACAACAGTGAAAGTGTTTCCTTCATATCCAGGCTGGGTTGTGGACCATAGCTTTGGATGGAAGGAGTCTGGCAGAAACATCTGGAACTTGTTTCCCAACAAGAACATTTATTTTTGGCTAATTTAGTACTTTACAACTTCTTAGGACAAGTAGGTTTTTTTATTTACTTTATGATAGACTGTGTAAGTATGAGTAAAAGTTGGTTGTTTCACCAGCAGCAAAGAAAATATAAAAAAAGATACTTTGGCAAACACCCACATAGAAGTTTTGAAAAGGAGTCTCAAAATACTAAACTGCATCTGTAGGCTGCAGCTACTCCTTCTCCACCACTGTGTATCCCTGTACTCCATAAAGGGAGTACAAAATGACAGGAAATCACAATACCAACTTTTAAAGCCACTTTTTGTGTTTTTATAAATAGCTACACAATTTGCAGAGCAGTGCTGTATCGTCCCCTGCATTGCTATACTCGCTGTACTGCCATGTACGTGCCTAGAAACAACAAGAAGGAGGAAATTATATAGGCTGGAGCATCCTACAGATGTGCTGGGCAAGCTGTGAATTCCCCTCTGCACCTTCTTAAAGGAAACTTGCCAACTTTTGCTTTCTTGTTCCTATGGCGCAATTCAGATTCTCTGCAGTTGTTCAGACCAGGCTTAGCCCCCAGCTGATGCATATTCAGTACAACAAGCATATGACATAAGTACTGAGACCATGAAAGAATGAAGCTTAAACAGCTGGGTGAAAGTAAGGGACTAGTAGTGAAACATGACAAAAGGTAGCTTGCAAATGAAGAGGACTTACAACCTCCATGGCCAGCAGAAGTTCTTTCCCTGCATCAGACTTCTGCCCCCAAAAGGAATCCACAAAAGACATGCTGTGTATCACATTTTTCACAGACAAAAGCTGAGAAATTTGGGGTCTTTCTTAAGCTGTTATATCTGGTTGTGACCAAACCTTTTCCTTGTTTAAAACTACAGAATTTCAAAATAAAGAGGGTCATTGATGTTGCTTGTGCCCTGATGCCACCCCGTTCCCAGTGTCACAGACCATCCTGTCTGTATATCCCCACAGTCTGAGCGTGTTCCAGCCTCCAAACTAATTTAGCACAAGAGGAACACACCATGGGTCCAGGTGAGCTCAAGAGTAAGGAATATCTCACTCCCAAGAACTATGGAGGGTATATGATTGAATACCTATGTTTATACTGGACAATTTTAGATGTAGATTAATTTTAGATTAAGATAAAGTAATATGACTGATAAACTTTTGCTGACAGCATGCAGATTCTTTCCTGTACTTATTTTTCATTTGTGGTCCATTCATTGCAATTTTTTGGTTGCTGATACTGCAGCTATTTTTCTTAAGTTTCATAGGATCCAAGACTGACATGCTATTGATTCCTTTGCCCAGTTGGATTATTTTAGTGATCAAACCAGATTTTCATTGCTACTTCTTGCCATTGCAAATTCAGAACTTAATAATAAGTAGTGCACAATATTCAGTTAAAAATTTGCTGTTCCTATGTGTTTTCTCACGAGTTAATTTATTTGCTAGAATCTTCACAGGGTGGCTATAACTGCCAGAAGTCAGATATTCTTTATACTTGGGAATTAAAAGTGGAAATTTCAAATCTTCTCATGTTGCTCATGAGAATTGCAAAATGCTTTCAACGTGATTTTTAGAAGTTTCTTTCTGAAAATTTAAAATTAAATGGCATGTTATTCCTGCTTGGGCAATGAGGGGGTGGGAGATTGGGCATTGAGAAACGGTGGCTAAGTGAAGCCAGGGTTCAAAAGCCTTCTGGCAGTGGTAGCTTCAGAGAGGCAGAATATGAGCTGGACCTTCCAGCCTCTGCAAGAGATGGTCTGGAAAGGCTGCAATCCTTCAGTCTAAGCAGGTCACTAGGGAAAGTGACTGGAAAGCATGCGGGGCTGGACCCAGCAGACAGATTTAATCAACACTCTTCCCAAAATGCTTATGGTGGGATGAAACAGCTGGTGTTTGACAATACTGGTACATTGCCTTGAAAACATTGTGTTTGGAAACGGTCCTGCTCTGGGGTGTGTGGGACCCTCAGCACCTCCCTTGCAGCCACATCAGTCCACACTTCCAGCTCTTCAGGACCTCAGCTGAGCTGGCCGTTTGTTGGCCAAGGCGGTGGCTGTCACATTTGCTCAGCACTTGTGTCCATCACTCACCACTAACGAATGTGTGAGGCAGGGCTCCCACCCGCGGGGTCTGACTGGAGCAGCTGGTGTCACTGGGGACTGTTTATGGCTTTGAGTCAAGGCTGAGTGGGAAATCAGCTCTGTAAACACTGCCAGAGGAGAGTGGATATTATTTATTTAGTGTGATAATACAACAGCAGTGGGTTAGTCAAACAGTAATTAGCAACAGGTCATGCTATAATTAGAGAGTCTGTTGCAGTTGGCTACCTCTTACTGAATGCCACCAGTAAGTCATCAAGTATCTGGGGTAAGAAGGGGATTACTTTGGGAAGCAAGAGCTTTCAGGCACAGGTAGGACTTGGGGAACATGCAGATCTTTTTCTCTGCCTCTCTTTATCCTTGCAATTATCATAACATAAGGCTCTGAAGTGGCACCTGCTTCTCTCTTAGTTGCATGAAATCTTGAACAAAAGCTCGAAACAGCTTTCTTAAATGATTAAATCTCATCTGAAAGAGCTTGAAGTATCAAGGGGTACAAAAGAGTAATTCTTTCCTCTCCTTTTACAAAAGGGAGAACAGGAAAAGTTCTGCTCCTCAAGCAGAGGTTTATATTTTACATGTCTTTTTTTTTTTTTTCTTCTTCTTGCTATTTTAAGAATCAAGTTTCCACAGTTCTATTGTCTGAACATCAGAAGTTTCTCTTGCTTAGACAGGCAGTGAGATTCTGGCGCCTCATATGTGAAAGGAAAGAAAATACCTCAATCAGTTAACTGCATTCACGGGTTTTTGCTGAATCTTCCTTCCCCTGAATGATTTGCTGTGTTTAAAGAATGAAGGACTGAAATCAGTGACTAGAGATGGCAAATAACTACTAGGTAAATGCCACGCACATCAGTCTGGAGATATTACTCAATCTTCACACCCTTGGATACTCCTGCAGTGCCTTCGCATTGCAATTTCATCTTTTCAGTCATAGCTTTCCCCTCCATTAGCCAGACTGTCTGGAACGGCTCCCATTTCTGCTCTCCGTTCATCAGATCTGCTCACAGGTTTTGCCTTGCCATTACCTGCGGAGATTTGCCTCCCGACAGGAGTGTGTTTGGTCGTGCTGTGCTGCCTGACTGCGGCAGTTGCAATCACTACAAGTCGAATATGTGCATCTTCTTACTCATCTGAATTTGCCTGCTTTCGACTGTCAGCCCCTAGAACGTCTTCTGCCACCGGGATTGTCCCATCACCAGTGTCCTGTTTCTTGAATATTTACTTGCAGGACATACTCAAGTCCTTCCTTCTCCTGTCCTGGGATAAATTAAATCGATTACTCTCCAGAAGTATCCTGTATTGAACAAAACATCTCCCAGTTCTTTCATAAGGCTCATGGCTTTTCTCCTATGCATTTCCAGCTATCCAACACCTTTCTTATATGTCAACATCAGCACAGAGTAAGGTATTACAGCAGCCTGCTACCTGTTTTCTCATTTCAAGATGCTCCTGAGAGTTATATTAGCCACAACGGATGGCTCTAGGCACTTCCATTGAGCTGGCGATGAGCAGAGACCTTGTGTCCTTTTCAGAGTCAACTCTTTCCGAGGTGGAATTGCCCCTGTCCTGTAAATACTGCCTTTATTTTGTTTCCAAGTATGTTGCCTCACCTTGGCTGTTGTATCCAGGCAATCCAGATTGCTCTGGGTGAGTATGCTGCCCTGTTAAATGTACCAGTCCCTCAGATCTTGGTCACCAGCAAACTCTAAGGGATGATTTCAAGGGATTTTTCCGTGACATGGAGGAAAAACTGAGTAGCAGAAAACCCAGTAACAGATTCCAAAAAGGACCGTGCTGAAACCAGACTCGTTAGACAATATTCTCATGTTTGCATGTACATTTGAGACCTCTCACTATAGTGGGTTTCATGCTGCTCGAGTCCTGTACTGCGTTGGTATTATCCTTGCTTCTTGATCAAAACCTCATATAATACCAAATCAAATGCTTTTCTGAAATCAGAGAATACAGCAACTTATTACAGCAGTATTGTTCATTATCACTGAAAATATCAAGATGGCAAATCTGTTCTCCTCTAATCCACACTGATTTGCCAAATTCTGTTCCCCATCTTAAATTCTAGATGAATTGTTTTCTTTATGAGCCATTTTATTATTGTGCTGGAGAGCAATCTTGGATTGATAGGCTTACTATTACCTATATTATCCACTTTATTCTTTCAAAATATTGGTACATTTTTTTGTTGACTCTGATTGTCCAAGTTTACTGGAAATGAAGATCAACCATGTGTAAAGTTCCTTACCCAGCTCTCTTGAAAGTCTTTTTGAAGAAAAAGATGCCATTATCTGGACTTGCTAATTTTGAAGTGTCTAGCATTAGTAACTCCTGTTTAACATTTTGTTTAATATCAGTGTGGATGGAAAAGTTCATCACCACATAATATGGCTCCCAAAAATAGAACAGAAGCATTTATTGGCAGTGTCTGCTTTTCCTGAATCATGGTCAACAACTCTACCATTTTCCAGCTGATCAGCCTAACTTTTAATATTTCTTTTCTTCCCAAAATTATCAAAATCAACATTTTCTGCAGCCTACAGATTTGTCTACATCTGTTTCTGCTTTCTGACCATTCCCAAGCTTTTACCATATATCCACAGCTACCAGCTTCCCCTTTCTTCTCATTACAGTATTTTTTGAAAATACTACATATCTGTGACATTCGACACATGCCTCCCTACAGGGTTGTTGGCGTGGAGACTTCTCTGTGCTGCAGGTCTGTGACCTGGTGGTTATTCCTCTCTTCTGTTTACATCCTTCCTTCTGTTTTCACTCACTGTTTCCAACCATGTTAAAAACATTAGATATTGTCTAAACTCTTTAATGCACACGTCTGTCTCTTCATATATTCCTGCTTTGCCTTTTTTTTCTGTCTGCTTCTCAGAAATGCAAACAGCTGCCACGATCACCATTTCTTAATCCAGTGAACATTTCCTCTTAGTGTAGCACCATGATGTCCTATGTAGAAACCTTGGCAAAATGCAGTCACGCACTCATCCTGTCTTCTACATGATGCAGCAGGATGAGGGAATAACCCACAAAACCAGCTCCATAGAGCTGATGCCTGGTCCAGGGTAACTGTCTGCTGCTTCAGCACATCTCATCCTCAGTGGGGTGCACATCCAAAAGTCCCTCCAGTTTCACCAGAAACGAGGGGTGAAGTTTTCTGCTTTCAAGTCCTGACAAATTTTCAGTTCCTTCTTCCTTTGGGGATCTGCTGATTCCCTGCAGAGCTAAAGCAAGCAGGGGGATTAGGAAGCCTGCATTTTGCTGGCAATACAAAGCAGGATGCTGTTACCACACTTCCCCCACGAGGGAAGCAATGGCATGGGGTACATCAGAGAGAGCCTGACAGAAACCAGCCTGAGGACATTATTCATGGAGTAGCAGCCTGAAATGAGCAGAATTTGAAAAATGCACTTGCTCAAAGTATGTGTGCTGGCAGAAATAACTGTTCTCTGTGAAACCACTGAAAATGAGCCACGTGACATCTCATAGCTGCCAGGTGTCTGATGCCAGACACAATTAGTGCCTGGACAGCTTGTTTTACCTGGAAAGTCTGTCTTATGAGAACTCACAGCCCACCTAAAGCACATCCTGTCATTCTTACTTTAGAAATAACCATTTGAAAGCAGCTTGCCCTGTGAGCACATCTATATTTTCCCCCTTTCCCATCAGGAGTGCCGTAAGGGTCACAGCTTCGGCCCACCAAAGAATGACCTTCAGGATCAGTCCTCAAGGTCTCATAGCTCCAAGTTTATTTTGGTTTCTTTACTTTTAATGACCTGAAAAGCATTGAGTAAATTGATAATTTAATTCAGAAGACACTGAAAACATCAGCAGCGTCTTGGAAGGTGCTGAGCTCTGTTTGTCAGGGAAAGACACTTCCTCCGCTGTCATGCTTCCTAAACAAGGGAGCACCAGACCCAGCTTCTACTTAACACCAACCAACACAACTCCTGGCCCCAGGCTGCCCTTTATAACCCAGCAGGGCTGGGCCTGACTTACAAATATCTCCTCTGTGATAGGATCACCTATTGATTCCACCTGGGATGATGAGCTGGCAGAGACTGCAGCTGGGGCCCAGGCTCTTGTTTGGGTCCCCTTGGCCTGGGCAGCTGCCTGCAGCGTGAGGGCAGTGAGCACGGCTGCTGGCACAGCCTGCTTAGACAGTGAGCCCACAGTGATTATTTTAACTGCTTTCTCTCAAGAAAAATTGCATGCCTTGGTTGCTCCCCTCTGACTGGCACCAGAGAAGGACACTGCTTTATTGCTGCAGTAAGTAAGTACCTACAATCATCTCAAAGTAGTTGTTTCTGCTAGGGAGTATTTGGAGCAAACTCTTCTGTAGGTAACATCAGCGCCTGTGTGCTGAGAATGTTTTATAGCACGTTCCCTCTTGTGTCATCTCCATCTTTTAAAAAAGTAATTAATTAATTAACCTTTTGACTTTCCCTGATGGTATCAGCTTCTTAACCAGAAAAGATGATGGCTGTGCACTTTATATATTCTGTACAGATCTGGAGAATCACATGGTCTCTTGGGAACTGTGATCATTTTAGCTTGCTGCTCAACTAACTAATTTTTTGAAGTGAGCCAGAGGCAGATCAGGTTTAAATGAACATACTCAGCCAGTTTTCCCTCCAGAAGCTGTCATCCTTTAATGGAGTGTGAAGAAATGGCAGGAGAGGCATGAGTCAGTTGGGGTGGTTACATATATCTGCAGCTCAGACCTCTGGGGGCTTTGTCTTTGCTTCATTTTCTGAGATATCCCGTGGAGTCATGGCGTCTCCACCCCAGCGCAGGGGCAGTAGAAACCTCCTGGCTCTGGTCTGCCTGTGGCAACCAAGAAAGCTGATGAGAAAGCTTGAATGTGGTGCAATGAGTTTAAACTGTGTGGGATCAGTGCCCTCACTCAGAGAGATGTGTCTGTTGGCAGCAGCTTCACACTTGTATTAGCTTATTTGTCTTAACCCCCCTTGTGTAGAGAGTTTGGGGTTTTTTTTGTTTGTTTACTTTAAGCAAGGACAGTGCTCAGTCAGAGCAGGTCTGTTGGCAGCTGTGGGCAGGAGGGGTTAAGGTCTGTGCTTGTAGGTTTGCAGCCATGGGTTATAAATTTCCAGCTAAGCCTGTGTGAGATGTCCTGCTGCAAAGTTATTCAAACAAATGCACCCTGAAACTTTCCATCAATAGTCAGTTTGGTCAGACAGAAGTAACAGGGAATCTTTAATGCTGGAGGTCTAAAGCTTCACCTACACCCTTTGCTTAGCTGAAATCACAGGAGATGCAAAACAGCCCAACTGATTTCTTAGTCATAGTTACACAGGAGTAATTACAACGAACCAAGATATCTTGGCCAGGAACTACTCTTGTTTCTGCTGAAGTCCAGGGGTTGCAGAACCATAAACGCAGTGACTGGCATGTCTCAGCGCTGGGCTTCAAAGCAGGAGGTTATTTCCTGCTTGCATTTCACAGGCTACAAAACCACCTTATGGCAGCAATAAAGCAGAGGAATTCTATTCCAACACAATAAAGTTATAGTCATGCATGACCTCCAGATGGGGAGCATAACATGTCCATCACACAGTGTTCCATGTAGGAAATTGGGCAGGAGTTGAAGGTAGTGCAAAAGGCAAGTTATGCTCGAGTCCCTCTCATCATGCTACGAATGAATCACGGTGCCTGCAGTGCGGTGGCTGCCTCGGAGGGCTCCTGTCTGCAGAGCACGATGAGGAATCTCTCCTGGCTTGCTCATCTGCTTTGACTCAAGGTTCCCCTCCTGGGCCCGGGTGATGCAGTGATGCCCAAGTGGGTTTGTTGGCAGGACGGGAATCCAAACGGGGAATCTGTTTTTACAGGTGAGAAAGGTTTGCCTGCACAGTTGGCAAAGCAAAGAATAATATAATATATTGGAACACAGCAGCTGGGAGTGACTCCAGGCTCTCCCTGTGACATTTCAGCACTGGGTGGCAGGAGGGAGATAGTTCCTTTCACTGCTCTTTGCCTCGGCTGTCTCATGGTGGCAACTGCTGGCACACGCTCATTAGCAGAGCTCAGAACAGCGCAGCGGTGTATCTCTGTGATAAGATGAATGCCCATGCTAATATGCATTTTCCACAGGCCATTTTCTCTTTGCTTTGGAGCAGAGTAGCTTTTTAAACAAGAGGCTGGAGCCTTAGGCTGCTGTAAACCAGAGGATTGCCATTGAGTGACACAGTCACTGCCCATTGCTGCCTGTGATGTCCTTGTTGGGGTATAAGATAACCTCTGCTGTGAGACCACCAGCACGTCTCTCTAAAGTTCATTTTCAGGAGGAGGGCCCTATACTCCAGGTGGGCCCTCACCAGAGTGGAGTAGAGCAGCAGAATCCCCCCCCTCGCCCTGCTGGCCATGCTGCTGGGGATGCAGCCCAGGATGCACTTGGCTTTCTGGGCTGCGAGTGCACATTGCCAGCTCATGTTGAGCCCAGCACCATCACTAACTAAGCTCTGCCTCTACAGATGGTTGCAATCACACCATAACCTGCTCTACACATTACCCGAGATCCCTGCTTTTACCAATCCTCTAATAAATTGGGGGTGTTGGTTGATGAGAAGCTCAACGTGAGCCGGCAATGTGTTTTTGCTGCGTCCAGCTCAGGGTGTGTGTTACCTCAGTGCCATCACACCGTGTCAAACCTGGAGGATTCCTATATTTCCTGACATCTGTAATGTGCATTTTTCTGCTGCATGTTCTCCTTGATGCCAAAGTGAGTTTATTTGGGTGAGGCACAGAGGGCATGGCTGGTGCCTTTCTGGGGCAATGGTTTCCACACCCTGGGTCTGTGCTGGTGTAAGAACAAGAGTAGCTGGAAAGTGTGTTTTCCGAGGAAGGCAAATTTACAGTGAATTATCGGGTAGTTTTATGAGAAGTGAGCAAGAAGAAAACATCGTAGCCCTGTATGAATCCCCATCAACCACACATATGGGTTTTTGTCCTTTGTGGTGATGAGGAGGAATGACATTGTGGCTTGTCCTCATAAACCCAAACCCAATTGTGACAGTGTCATGGAAATCATGCCCGTCTGTGTTTCCACCCACACTTCTGATGCACTTGCTGAATTCAGCCACCCTTCTTGCCTTCATTTGTTGATTGATACTTCTTACTGCAACTTGGTCCTTTTAAGAGACCCACAGTCTCATGGTGGATGTTTTTCTTGGGTTCCTATGATGAGGGTTTGATATTGCAGTAAAAGACTTGGAGCGTTTTGGTTACTAAGTGATGATAATTGCTAAAGGCGAGAGCGAGAGTTGTGAAATTTCACAGTACTACTGTCACAGTAAATAACCCCTAAGGTTTTATAGCTGCTCTCTCTCCTCAGCCCTCTTATACAAACATAGCACAGTGTACACAAGGATTTCATACAGGTGTCTCTGCATTGGAACAAAGTCACCCTTGAACAGCCCATAGAAACTTTACTGCCGTAAATATTTGGTCCAGAAGAACAGGTAGGCAGAATTGCTTCCATGTACCCTGTCCGGGGGAACAGCCATGATATTTTGGTGTCTATTAGTACTTTTTTGGTACTTAAGCATGGAATTTAAACTTTTGTTTTTGAAAGTGCAAAATACCTTGGTGTAAGGTTGAAAAGGCACAGAGGTCACAACTGAGAGGCCGTGAAAAGCCCATCTGTCTGCAAACGGGCGAGCACAAGGTGCTGGCTTCCACTGTGACCCATGTGCAACCTGCGACTCCTGTGTGCCTCGGGAATGTGAACCCCTTAAACTTGGTGCCTGTGGTTTGGGTTGTCAAGCCAGAGGCTCTCTCTGTGAGTTTAAAGAGCTGTTTTGTAAAATAACCCTTCAGTTAAAAGACATTTCTTGTGTCTTTTTCTATTTAAAGCTGGACTTCAATTTCTTTTTCAGGTGAAGCGTCATGTCCATCTTTTATTTTTCTCCATTTAAGCAAAGTGGTTTATTTTAACTTGCTGGAATAACATTTGATTGAAATCACTCCAGCAATCTGTCTCTGCTGACAAACGAGGGACTTCTTATCAGCTTTGTCCTTCGTGAGGAGAAGAGAGTCAGCAGTGACAGAGAAGGCAAGAAATGCTGTGCAAGGGGGCAGAGCCTGTATCAGAAATGGAGCTATTTTATCTGGGAGTGAACAAGCTGGATCACTCTGGTATTTCCTATTCCTCAAGTGTTGTCATGGACAGAATATTCTTTTGCAACACTTGGAGTGTTTGGGACTGCTCTGCAGTGATGAGCAAGAAATTATCTTTGGATTGAGGTGATTGTCACTCCACAGCATCAGTTTAATGTGGCCTGGGAAGATCTTATCCAGTTGGTCTCTGCTGACAAATTCTGTTTCTCTCATAAAGCTGAAGATGGAACTGCGATAAAAATCACAACTCCAAATATGAAATGTGGTGGCAATTGAGCAACAGCTTTTTTATTCAATCCCATCTTTAATTTGGAGGATTTTCACCACAAGAAGCAAGGAGCCTCCTAAAATCATAGGTTCAGATAGTAGTAGTAGTCTTTATTCATGCTAGAGTGATGCCTCTGGCCTCAATCAGGAATCACAAATACTGGATGAAAGCTAAATGACAGAATGGCAGTCACAGAATGGTTGGGGTTGGAAGGGGCCTCTGGAGATCATCTGGTCCAACCCCCCTGCTAAAGCAGGTTGGACAGGATTGCGTCCAGTGATGACTGTCTGTACTTCCCAGAACTGACACTCTGAGGTGTAGAGGAGGACAGCAGTTTCTAGGGGAAGCCTAAACAAGCTTTCCAAACATCTGCGGCATCTTTTTTTATCAATGCACTGCTCTCTGTTACTCAGTAACAAGGGGTGTCTGCAGGAGATCTATGATGAAGTCAGAGGCTGCATCAAGTCATCGTCACTGCGCACAAAACTCCACTGTAAGAAGACAAATCTGGCAAAGGATGGGGGAAAAGGGCATTTTTTTACTGTACATTTATAAAGAGAAGAGTGAAGTCAGAGAACTGCAGTGATAAGTCCAATTCTTTGCAGAGAGCATGAGACACGGAAACTGAATTTAGGGGTTTTTTATATCTGCCTCTCTCTTCTGTGGTGCAATAGAGCAGAAGGAACAGTACAATATTCGTCTGTAGGTAGAATGAAATGGGCTTTTCAGAGTGCTCAGTCCACCCTAGATGCAGCTTCATTTAAGGTGTCACAAATGATGAAGCAGCACAATCCAGCACTGCAGAAAATGGGGGTGTAAGTTTTTCAGGAGAATGACTCAACTCTTCTGTTGTCATTGGCTCAGCAGTGACAGAAAGTGGAACTAGATGGGACTTGAGTGGGATGGAAATAAATTGGATGAAGAATGTGTCAGTGTCTCAGTTAATCAGTGCCTTGCAAGGAAAATGTCTTGCAAGGCTGGTGTGGCTATTGCTGTCATCTGGTGGGACATTTTCATTTCTACCAGGCAGACCAAGACCACCACGTGGGACAGGCAAGTTTGTGGTCACTTAAGAGACAGGATTAGCTGTTGTCCAGCAGCTAACTCCTTATTTTCTCTGAGAAGTGAATGCTTTGTTAGTACCTTACAGCCACTAAGTTTTCCCAAGAGTCCCTACAGCTTGGCTGGGAAGATAGGTCCGTTTATCCATCTCCTCGTTGGGCTTCCCCGTTCTAAAACCCCACCGGTGAGGAGGAGAAGGACAGAAGTAGGGGAGCATCTGCTAAGGTGACTTGGTGGTGTGTCAGGTGAAGGAGTGAGGCACAAGGATGCAGCTGATCTCATCTTGACAGATGGATAGTTTCTGATTTCCCTGAATGCCATCAGTGCCTCCTTGTCGAGGCTTATTACTGGATTGCCTTTCCCGAATCAGAGCCAGTCTACTCTGCAGTGATGACTAGGACTACCCATACACATATGGTATATCTGCCTTGCTCTTTTTTGGTGCCAGTGATTAGTGGAGAATAAAATAAGATGAGGAGTCCTTGCCTCACAAGGGAAGTCTATGGAGCTGTCATGCCAAGCCTGCTGGAGATGCTGTGCCTGGATTTTTTTTTCAATTGAAAAATGTTCTGCTTTGCTGAAGTGAAAATACTGCCAAGAGTACTGACTTCAGTTGAGTTTCTCTGAGAACTGTTCAGTTCTTGGTGAAGGCCTCTTTTTTTGTTTGGTTGATTTGTTTTCTTTATTTGAGTTCCATGTTTGATTTATTGGGTTTTTTTAATTCTAATGTAGAAAGTTTCAGTTATTGTAGAGGTCTCTGTGACAGCATGATGGTACAGACAACGTGTAACTTCACATTAAGATTACAAAATTTTGCAGAAAAATAAAGCAAACAAGATGACCCCCAAACTGGAATTTTGACGTACAAATTCAGTGAAAAGTTTTTCTTCCATTTTCCAGGTGTTATCAAAATTAATTTTGTGTTGACACCTGAAAGACTTAAACCATTTCACTTCACTGCCTGAATTTAGCCCCTCATGGTAAGTGGAGACCTTAGGTAGATTACTGTGGTGAGCTTTTCACTGCAGTCCTTGGTACCAAATCTGAGGGGAACACATAGCAGAAGACTCATTTTGAGATGTATCCTGAGTGCGGAGGCTCAGCATGATTCTCCTGTCTGGCCAGCACAGTGGACCTGTCTCTGAGCCGGAGCCCCACTCGGGTTCCATGTCAGGTTGTGAGTGGGGCTGCTCTCAGCAAGGCCCAGGATGGAAAGGCTCTGGAGCCCAGGAGAGGAGGACCATGGGTTTTGCAGGACTGTTGTCCTTAGCCCATGGTGCAGAGCAGGGACTGCTCGTGAGCTGTTGGAAGCTGGGCATTCCCGTTCAGGAAAACATGACCTGGCTGCAGTGGTGTGTCTGTAACCCGTGTGTCTGTAATCACCGTCGTGCACAACAGCAGAAAAGCTCTTTTGTGCTGAAGAGAACGTATACGTGATGGGCTGGGTGGTATAAGGGTTGAGTTAGGAGGTCAATGTTATCTTTCCTAGGCAGAGAACAGCTTCCTAATTGAATATGAGTAATCACTTTAATAACCAAGAATAGCATCAGGCCCTCTATGCGAGCCAGATATATTTACAGAATAACTCGTGGTGACTTTTTTATTACATGGTATCGACGTCATTTTTCTTTCTTTGTTAGGACTCCAGTGACTACAAGTCTGACCACTGCAGTGTCATGGGGAGAGCAAAAGGGAAGGGAGATCCAATTTTAAAATCCATTACAGAAAAGCTGGCAAAAGCTAAATAATGTCATTGGTTTAGTGTCCTTTCATTATATGCTCACGTGGGGAGAGACGAAAGTACTAACAGCCCCTAGAATCCCCTGTGCAGCGGTGGGATGTTTCCAACCCCAGAGGGCTGTGGAGTGGGATGCTGTAAATGGATTGCCCATTCAGACCCAAATGTTGCTGGTTTCTATATTTGTGGAGACAAAAAAAATGTTACAAATTACTGTAAAAGTTTTCTGAGTGCTGCAGAGCTTAGGAATATGTGAAGAATTGTAAGAAAAACTAAAATGTATGTGAGGTATGATATAAGAAGCGTGGTCGCTGGCTGTCCCACAGCGTATGGGGCGGCTGCCAGAAACACACCTAACAGCACAGTGAGATGTAGCTGGGTCTCTGTAGGCAAAATTCCTAGTTCTATCAAAATCCTCAAGACCTTCATTTTTTCCTATTTTGTACCAAAAATGGTATTCCTACTGTGTAAACAAACACAAAACAAATGAAGAAAATACTAATGGAAACAATGTTTTCCTGTGTTTTAGAGTATAATACATGCGGTGACTGAAGGAACAGTAATGCTGGTGCCACATCGAAATTTTACGTTTTGATGAATAGATAAGACAACAATTCTAATTGTGCTGAAATGGTGAGTTTTGCTTGTTTTAGAAAGTTACCCAAGAGACCTCTTAAATCCTGATACTGAAGGGAGCCTGGGGGACAGAGTAAGCGGAGATGACGACTTGCTTTTGAAGGATGCTATATGGCAGAATCAACCAGTGCTCACAAACTGTGCTGGCAGGCGGAGGAGATGGGTCAGGATCTCATGTGTTTTGACTCCAGTTTATCAAGGGTCTGTTTGTTTCATATTTATCCTTTTTGAAATGACAGGACAGGGAAGAATGGGTTCCTGTCCCCATCTGAAACAAAGCACCGCATCAGACCTATCCTGACATATTTCCTTCATAATAAATTCAAATTACTTTAACCTATATGCCAAAGGAATTATTTGAACTAAGTGGTTACTTAAAACCTTTTTGGAGATGAAATAATTAGGTTCCTTTTTGTCCATTTGTTTGATCTCAAAGCCTATTGGTTGTATTTTACCATCTTTCAGGATATTCTTTCTGCATCTCTGACAGGCAGCTGTCCCAGCAGCCTGCAAGGCATTTTGTTCTATGGAAGAACTCCAGAGCAGGGGCACAGGAGAGGTGGCTTGGGTCCCTAAATTAAAGCTGGAGGTCAGCTCTTAGGCAGAGGTGGCTTGATTGGAAGTTCTAGACCCTTACATTTGCAGAATGCAGCGGTAGTCTTTTAAGTCACCAGATTCCAGAGTGCCATTAGAAACACCAGTTGGAGGCTTAAGCTGCAAATAGTGGCCAAATTCTGAAGGTTTCCACCCTCAGATAAAAACACCCTTTTGACTAGAGGAAGTTTTGCTGGTGAAACTATGTCTAGCCTATACCACTGAAGTACTAATTCTGGTAAACACTGAACCAGGCCAGGATAGTGGGTGTTCATTTGCAGTGCAAACCTGGCATCACGTCTAGGAAGTCTGAGTCAGTATTATTAGAATCTTTTCTTTGAATCCAAGTAACCACAATGGCATCATTTGCGTTTGAGTTATTATTAATAGCACCATGGTGGTGGCATTATCCATGGCTCTCTGGAGACACAACACAAGGGGCAATCAACAGTCTGAAGTGCTCAGAAACTTACCCCATTTTTTCCACTGGATTAACAGCAGCAGACACACAAACGCTTTATTAAGAAGGTGCGTTTATTTCTTTGGAGTCATGATGGAATTTTGATAGAATTAAAAATACCATTAATATTTATATCACTTAATGTTACTGGGAGTAAGTACATTTATTTATTAAGCTGCAAATCATTTAGTTCTTTGTAATTACAGTACTGCTATTAAGTATTCATAAGGCTGTACAATATAGTGTCACAGGAAACCTATTTTAATTTAGTGGTAAGTCAATTTTTTAATTTTGTGTAAAAACAGAAACTAATGTACCAAGCATTGTCGCTTGTGTTTTCCCAGCCAGGTTTTGCAGGTCTTTTCAGTTCATTATTTTTAAACTACGTTTTGTAGCTTTGAAATTTTAGAAGTTACCAACAAAAAGTCTTAGGTCTGGTGCAGCTTACATGTGTGCATGCTATAGCATGTAATTTTGAA
>KZ506073.1:272491-284353 GCA_002844005.1 Limosa lapponica baueri | reverse complement strand
CAGGTTTTGCAAGCCTTTTCAGTTCATTGTTTTTAAACTACTTTTTGTAGCTTTGAAATTTTAGAAGTTACCAACAAAAAGTCTTAGGTCTGGTGCAGCTTACATGTGTGCATGCTATAGCATGTAATTTTGAATGTAAGCATAGACTGGAAGATGACACTTATGTCGCAGTGCTCAGCTCCTTGTTTTCACCAGAATTGCAACATAACATATTTTCATAAACTTAATAAAAAGTTAGTCTTGGAGAACAAGTTTCAAGAATGGTGCCTGTATTAGTAATTTATGTTGCTTGCATTTGTTTCTAGAAATAAGACTGTTTCAGCTGTGAGAGTCTTTGAAAACATGTACGGATGGATTCCTCTGAGGTCATTGGGGGTTTCATTTGCAGAAGGACAGGATGGATTGGGCAAGGGTGTTTCTGTACAGTGCTTTCAGTTCATGTCTTTTGAAATTATTTCCCTACTTAACTTATTTGTGGCAATTAGAGGGAAGGAGGTGCTACCATTTTGGGGAGGCATTACACAGAATGGGATTTTTCAACGAGTGACATGAGATGTCTGCAGTCTCAGATGGGATCTATAGCGTGTGCATTGTTTTTATGACTTCTGCCTACGCTGCTTCTCCTGACCCCTGTGGAAACTGAGTATTTGTGCAGAAGAGCCCTTTCCTTGTGCCAGCCCAGCAGTCCTTCAATGTTTTACTACCTTGCTGCAGTTGAAGCAATCCTCTGGGAATCTAAATCTCAGAAGTTCCCAGGAGAAGTGATGATCACGGGGCAGATTAAAGGTTGATTTTTAGCTTCTAGGTGAAGAGCTGGAAGCTCATAAAAGGGGGAATGTTTTTGTTCTTTTCAGTAGAGCCAGTGTCCCACTGGGACCTTGAAGCACTCTGTTAGCCCTAGCTTATGCATGAATGGGTGGTGTATACGCAGCCACAGAGGGTTGACTGTCACTTCAGCTTGATTTCATGCCTCCAGACATGCACCTTAATGTTATGGCATACAAATATGTCCAGGTAGATAACAGAAAGTTGTGTTTTGACAGATCTATGCAATGGTCATTTTGACATGTCTACATAACTTCTGTTTTCAAGAGAAGCCAGGCCAGAGGAGCAAAATGCAGTGCATGGGTGTCTTCAGTGGGGTAAATGTGCACCCGTGAGAGAGCCTTTCATTTATAGCTGTCCTTTCTAACTCTCTCCACTGCAGGACGAGGTCTCTTCTATGGACATTGAACTCCCAGCAACCTATGCCTGTTGCCTGTGATGGAAGAACTTGATGTTAATGTGAGGTAGGATAAACTACTCAGCTCCTACTGTACCGTGTCTGGTGAGCTGCAGGGGGGCAGCGGCTGTACAGTGTGTTTGCAAAGCTGCAGGATGGTATTTTCTGTTTGCCTGTAGGTGAAGGTCTCTGCTCATGCAGCAGTTGCTGGTTTTTGGGTTTCCTGGAGCTTCCATGAGGATGTAGTGTCACTCTATTTGTGTAAATGTCAGATGTGGCATAGCCAAGACAAGGACTTCCTTGCAGTAGGATGGACAGGGCCTCATCAAAGACCAGGCACAAGCCCATCTGTGCCTGCTTGAAAGTCTGATCCTAGGTTTTTTCTTTTTGGTGTAATGGTCTAAAAATGTAGAGCCTCATCTCCGCTGCCTTATACTGGGGCAAGCAAAAAATTGACATCTCTGAAGTCATTTCAAACCCATGGGCACACTACTGGGATCAGTGAGAGAGAAATTTCAGTATGGATCATTTTGATCCTGGAAGTGTGATGCCAACATAAATTGTTCAGAAAGGCTGGAGATCCTGTTTGTTGCTGTTCCCTGGGCACAAAGCTGGCATCAGCTCTGCCATTCTCCCTCAGGTGTGATCTGCAGGGCTTTTCTGTAGGACTAGAATTTGTCCCTTTTGTTTCTTGGCCTTTTGACTGGCCAGGCTGCCGATGATGCTGAAAAGTGGGGGGAACAGGGTCTTACATCTCAAAGGAGGTCCTGTCATGCGACCATGTCCTCACAGCTTTCTAGCCTTTGGGCTTTCAGGTTGGGATGTGCCTCTGGGCAAGCCACAACCCACTCTCTCCAGTTGCATGCACAGAGCAAGATAATACATTTTCAAAGACAATTTCTGTTCTTAATGAGCCTCCTCAAAGTGCTATACTATCAGAGAGAACATCTCTAGTCTTCATTCACCTACTCAAGTGTTGGGAAAGTCACCAGCAACTCTGGGTTGCTGCTTTAATGCACATTTAGCAGGTCACATTTATAACCCGGTAATCAATGCTGAGAGGTAATGTGTTTTGCTTAATGAAATTTGTCTTGCCTTTTCAATACTAGCAGTGTGGTTAAATGCGTAGGCTACTGCTGTTTCTCTGTAAAGGGAATTAAGGTGCTGACACCAGGCAATTTTCCCTACAATATTTTCCTTCCTTTAAAAACACTAGGAAAAATATCTTCTATTTCTCACTATGGTGAAAAAAATACCCCACTATACATTTAATCATTCATAGAAGGAAAATCTGTTGTAGCCAGAGTATGTTTTTACATACCTCCTCTGTTAACCTTCTGCAGGAAATGCCAATTGCACATGCCCAGGAAAAGGTTGGTTTTTTTTTTTAAAAAGAGTCCCTCAGGAGACTGTTTTCTCCTGAAGACTGGTTAGTGCTGTCTCTGGTGTGGTCTGACCCTGGCAGGGCAGTGGAAGCATCTCTGAGGAGGAAATTCTCGTTCGGTGAACTGTTTCATCCACCTTCCTTTTTAGATGTTAAAAGGCAAGGCAAGGCAGTCCTAGGGATCTGATGAATGAAAATCCATGGGAATTTGAAAGCTCTCCTGAATCAATATTGATCCATCATTCCCCAGCTGTTTTGATCAAACACTGTGGTCAGATCTCGCTTCGTTACGCTTCATGAATGATTTCATTCTTTTGTTCCCAGAGGCTCTTTCTGGGCTGGGCTAAAGCAGTCCTTCACTTTGTGTGGCTGTTTGCATACACAGACTTTGTGGTAGGCATCTGTTTTTATTTTGACTCCACACTTTTCTAAACCATGAATTTTTGAGTTTGAGAGCTTTGCTTGTCAGCTACCAGTAAGTAGCTCATATCTCTTCTATCTGCCCTGATTTCAGCTTTTTGTGCCGAGATGTGAAATATTGAATGTTTTCTGTTGAAGCAAAGAGCTTCCACCCACGATTTTCCAGAGCTATACAGTGAGCACTCGGATCCCCGCTTCCCATCCCTGCGGGGCTCAGGGTTGCTCCAGTGGGAAGCTTGCATGAGAAGGGGAGCAAAGCTTGGGGAAATGGGAGGTGCTTCAACAACCTGGGGACAACAGCAGGACGGGTGGGGAGAGGGACACGTTGCCTTTGTTTTGAGCTGAGCCCTGTGGAAACAGCATGTCGCTCTTCGGACCAGAGCATCAAGTGTCACAGTTGTCCTACTCCGGCTAGCTGGGATGGCCATGGGTGCAGGGCTCCTGCCCTCGACAGGTTTTGATGAAGTGCCCCAGAGAATGCCAAGTGATGAGCGCCTTTACATCTCTGTAGCTACCTGAAGCATGGCAGGCAGATTCAGCTGTACAAATGTTTTATTTCTGTGGAAAAATTTGGTTATGAATTTTTCAAAGGCTGCAGTGTGAGGTTAGAGAGACATTCCTGGAAATTGTAGACAGTCTGCGTTGGGACTTGTATTTATCACAGCTGAGGAGGGTGGCAAACCTCATTTTCTCTAATTCTAGAGTTGAAAAATAAATGACGTCCTAAGTATTTCCAATTTATATTTTATAGAATTTTTTTAATTTTGTGTGAGTTGGTGATTGTTATTGGACACATTTATTATAGGCAGTAGGTTAATGAGATACTGTCAAGTGCTCTGGAATGAAATCTTCAACCCTTGAATTGGTTAGATTATGGAAAAAAGAGTTGTTCTCTTTATTGTCTTCATTTCAAATAACTTTACATAAATACTAAAGTACAGTGGTCCTTCCCACTGCCTGGCTCTAGCACAGCAGACACATAGTGAACTGTAGGCTGTTTGCTTCTGATGCCCTACGGCCAAGGGGCAGGAGCTCCTGCAAATGCCTTCATGGCTATCCTCGGTGGCACAAACCTCCACTTGAAGGTTGTGATGTACCACTTTGAATCTTCTGTTTGGAGTCGGAGCTGGTGCAAGGGTTTGAGCAAGCAGACGGCTGCCCTGCCTGCTCATGGCAAGGCATTCGCCCATGGTTCTGGTAAATTAGTACAAACCTTCAAAACATGTTTGCACTTCTCTTTATCAGTTCTTTTTTTCTGTTTTTTGGTGTATTAGGTGATTTCACTTTCATAGAAACACAATGATTTTGACAGCCTCGGAGAAAGTAGCAAAAGGCTGAATCTCTTTGGGCACAAAAGGAAAACAGGCAGAGAGATGGCTTTGGTGCTGTCTGTTTTACTGTGCCTGTGCTTGCATTTTGGTGCAGAGCAGCAGTAAGGTGAATCCCCCAGTCATCCCTACACGCGGTGTATCTGTTCAGATCACATAGCACTTAGCGAGGGGACTTGTGAACGACAATCCTCTTGGATGATACTAAACCAGCAGCTCTGCACCATGCGCTCTGCAGTCTGCAATGAGGACTAAAGGTTTTGAAGCATGAGTTCAAACCGTGCAGCTTCCACACTCAGGTGTGGTGGGGACATTCAGGCAAGGAGACTGGGCTAAATCTAGTCCAAAATATCCCCCATGTCCTGCATAGAGCAGAGATGTAGGGGCCTCAGTACCGTCTGCTTTGATCTACTCCTGTTGTGCCAAATTGCCTGCTAAAATAGACATAGTTTGTGTGTACAGAAGCCACCTGGGAGTCCATGGACTCTTGTTTTTCTGTGTACAAACCAGGCAGTTGGCACTTACAGAGAGTGTGTAGGTACACAATAACTTTGCCCATGAAAATTGTGAGAGGAGCTTCCATGTACCAAGAATGGCACCTGTAGATCTCGCTGAGCAATCTGGAGAGGTCCAAACAGGGAGGACTCTGCTTCTCCTGGGCACTTGCCAGTGCCATGCACAGGGAATAAGCAATGGCCTCCTTAAAGACTATTAAAGCCTTCCAAGAACTTCGGTAAGAATTTCATCATCTCCCTACAGAACGTTCCCTGTAGCCAGGAATGAAGTAAAGCTTCCTATCATCACGCCAATCCCTCCTTATCTTGTAGCAGCTAAATCTGACTCCTTTACATTGCTGGGAACACAGGTAATTCAAATCTATGCTAGTTCTGGATGGCGTGGTTGGCCATTCTCGTGCATTTTCCCTTCTTTGAGCTCCAGCAGTCATTGTTCATTCATTCGTCCCATTGCTAAGGGTGCTGCATGTCAAGCCCAGCATTTCTAGCTCCTGGGCTGCTCAATTTTAACTGACCAGGCACAATAGCGGACTCTTCGTGATGCAGTTCTGCAAGTCTCCCACCACCCTACAGCTGCAGGGTGCTCAAATGCTTCTTTCAATGGACTGCTTGGAGATGCTCTGCTGACACAGTTTGAAAACCATTGGCTCAAGCTTTTTGAAAGAGCTTTTGGCACAGTCAGGCTCTAGTGTGGTTTACAACAGTGCAACAGGTTGGGAAGTTGCAGTTACTAACGAGAGGCAATCTGAATACTTCTCAAAAGCTGCAAACTGATTTTCGTGTGCTGGTTGATGTTTCCATTGGGCAAGTACCCTACTCTTGCATGCTAAACATTGACCGTACAGTTCTGTTTCAAGCAGCTTTTCTGTTAGCATTTTAACCCAAGAGGCTGTGCTGTGGGCTTTGGGAACCAGGTTGTTTTCCAGTTCTCACACCAAACTCTTTGTAGGACGTTGGGCAAATCTTCAAGACTGATTGATTCTCCCCACTGTGACAACTGGGGTCCCATACAAGCACTAGCAGCCCTTGTTGCTCCTCAAGTCCGTAGCTGGGAGGGGAGAATTGGAAGAGCAGCTGCCTGGCATTTACAGGCAGGCCCAGGCAAGCAAAGCTGTGGTTCTGCTGGCTGGAGCTCCTCTCACACCCTTGGGCAGCAAGGAGAAACCTCTGCTATTTGACTGGAGGCTTCTGAGTGCGGTCAGGGCTGTTCTGTGTACTTCACACCGTATAAAGGTTTCTTGCTTCCTCAGGTGCTGGGGAGAGGCTGTTATGCTCTTGAGAAATAAGCTTTTGAAAAAAAAAAAATCACTAGAACGTCCAGCAAGTAAATAGCTTTTATATCAGCCTTTTTATTGTAGCTGTTGGTGAAAGCAGACTCCCTTTGCTAAATCATCTATGGAGAAACAATGTATTATTTGACTTTGTCACAACAGTAATTACTTTTTATTTTTAAGCTGAGCCCCCCAAACAACTGAATTTTAGATTGATGTTAATTGCTTCCAAACTTGGCTTTATCAGCTTTAGTTTTCTCAGTTTGTTCTTGAAGGTATTTTTGTGGCTTGAAGTACTCTGAAAAATGCAGAGCCCTCCAGCAGTACTGTGTGGGGTTCATTAATCTTGTCTTGACTTTGAGAAATGAGAAGCAAGTTGAGGGAAGAAGGAATCAAATTGGTTGAATTAGTTGTGTTTGTTTTGAAGCAAAGAAAATATTCCATTATTTAACCCAGCTGCTGCTCCCAAAGTCCTCATACAGAGGCACAGTGAATGTTATTTCTGACAAAAGACTTTCTCAATGATATGCCCTCTTGAGTCAGGTTGTGTGTTTGAGTGAATCCCAATTCTGGAGCTTTGCTGTGTTGCCCCAAAAGGCTCCTTTCTGCATGGACCACAAGAAGTGGTGCTGTTGATGGCTGGCTCTAAGATGGGTTTGTTACCTAAAGCTGGTACACTGGCAGGATGGTTGACTGCAGAAAGAGGCTGAGAAGGTCTTGGGTTTGCTCTCCCCATCCAGACCTGAGGGGAAGCAGGAGCAATAGTCAGTACTGGGAGAGAGAGGGACCCAAAGAGCTCCATCCCTCAACCCTTGGGAGGAGCTGAAGGATGTCCTAGGAGAGGAGTCGGTGTGTCTCCTCAGTCCCTATGCTCCCCTTGCTTAGGACACTGGCAGCTGGCAATGAGGACTGAGGGGACCGAGAACCGAGCTGTGAGGCAGGATAGGCAGAAAACTGAGCTGAAAGCAGAGGTGGCTGTTTGGGCAAGGGAGGAGGCTGTGCTGAGTGACTGGAACAAAATATGTGTCTGATTTAATGACCCAAACTGGAAAATGAAAGGGTTTTAGGAAAGAGCTTGTGTGCCCCAAGTGCCCTGCTAGTGGGGATTCATGGAAAGCAAACAGCTTAAGATTCCTCCAGCAGGTTGCAATATAAGTGTTTATTCTTATATATACACAAGCTCTTTTCAAAATCTCTCCAGCTTCTACACTTTGAGTCATTAAATCATTGTTTACCTCAACCTCTTGGATCACATTTCTGTTTAGGTGAGAAATACCAGGCTAAAATGTCATTTAACAGACCAGAATCAGCATAGAACACTCTTCCTAGTCCTCTTTCTAAGGAAGATCAACTCTAATCCTCCTATAAGACCTGCTGCATCCATCCAGAAAGGTATTTGTTCATGCATTTCTGTGGAGACAGACATACTGATGGAGACGATTTTCTACAGAGCCTCACCTTGCCTGCCTGCATCCCCCAGCCAGCAACGGTGCAGTGATCAGAGGAGCACGTAGATGAGAGCTGAGTGTTTTTCATCCCTTGGTATACAAGTGATATAATGTCCTGTTCCGCTTGCTGAGCTGATGTGGATGAGTGCACTTTCTCCTAAGGATAATGACAGGCAGAACACACAGTGCTAGAAAAGAGCAAAGCAAAACTCTACAGATCCCTTATGGGGCAAAACTTAACAGTATTCATTTACATCAGCTGTAGATATGACCATATATAAGCTGTGCTGTTGAACAAAATGAACCATTTTATGAGTAGCCCTTTGAAAGAAGGCCAATTGCTAGGTTTGTAGGGTTTAGCCGCTGTGTCCCAGGGGTGCTGGGGTGGTTGGGCACAGCAGGGACACCCGCTGGCATAGACTTTGCAGAACATTTCCCATCTGCAAGAAGAGGGGCTAAACAGGAGGGCACAGAGAAGCGAGGCACGGTGTAGAGGTTCACTTTCATATTTTTGTGCTACCAACCAGAAATCCTGGGTAGCCAAAGGAGCCCTGCAAAAAAAGTTCTCTCTGCCAGATCCTGCATACAGCCCAGGCACAGCGCAGCGGGAGTGATAGCTGTTATCAGCCTGGGTACTTTTCATATTGCTCAACTTTTTTCTCAGTTTCTAGGGAAACACTTAATAGCACTATATTTATCGGAATGTCTTTCCAAACACCTCCGCCAACACTTAATTAATGGAATTTTTAAGCCTGACTCCAGCTTCTGCAAATTAATAGCCTGTTCCTTTACGGCAGCTGTGGAGCAAGTGGGAAATATATATACTCTCTGAAATATGTTAGAGGGTGCAGAGGCAGAGGGGCAGCTCCACCATTTGTCTCCACGTGCTGAGCACCCCCAGGGATGTAGGGCCATCACACACTTCTGCGATGTTTCATTTGGCTTTTATTAGTGTGCCCTGAGGAATCTGCACAAATGAAAATGCCCTTGACGAAGAGCTGGGCCGTAAAAATTAACATTTTGGTGTCTTTCAGCACAGCCTTTCTTTAGGTTCAGTGTCTCTGCACAGAGTGGCAGCTAGTGAAGATCTGGAAGAGGCTGTGGAAGGCTGTTAAAATAGTCCAAGCTTGGGATATCCTGGGGCAGACCTGGCTCTAGGCGTTGGCAAAAACTGGCAGGTGTCCTCGAAAGCAGCAGATTTCACAGTACGGGAAAATGGGTTGGCCCTCGGTGCCAGCTTTTGCCCATGCCGGCTGCATGGAAGGGCTGGGCTGGCAGCTCCGGCACCAGGGGCTTTCCAGGACACCTTCCTTGACTTCTGAGGGCTGACCCTTGGCATCAGGCTGGCAAAATTCAATTTGTCTCCATGTTTGGCATTTCTTAAGCCAGCCATGCTCAGAGGTTGTGAGTAAGGAAGCTGGGAGGGAGTATCAGTGTGTCTTGAGAGACAGAACTGCAGCAAAACTGGAGCTGTGTGGGAGGCAGGGGACCAGATTAGGCGTGTAAGGGTTAATAGGGCACCATGAGTCATATTGACAGAGCTGTTTCCTTATAGAACAGTCATGATGTTGTGTCTAAAAACCAAAGGGTATTGGCTGTAGGTGGAAATCTAATGGCTTTTGCTCTCCTCTCAGTGAGTTAAAATTCCCTGAGCTGCTTTTGGAGAAGTGCAGAAACAGTCCCAGGGTCCTGGGTAGACATCTGTTCTGGGAATGCTGCCTGGGGAACAGGGCTGTGACGCTGAGCTGCCGTGAGTGTTACCTGCTCCAGATCCTGCTGCAATAGTGTGTGCAGCTGCAGAACGAGCCATCCACTGCTGGGGAAAGAGCATTTTTACTATCTCAGATATGAAAGATGTCACAGCAAAACATTTGGTGCTATTTGCTTGGCCATGTGTCTAGGACCTGCTGTCCAGTAGTATAAATGAGTGTTGATAGGCTATTGCCTTGGCACAGAGTGCATCTACAATGCAAGTAAGAAATGTGCTCCTCTTCTTACCTAGTTCAGTCTTTCCACTCTTTATTTTGCCCTCACTGTGCTGTGGCAATGAATCATCAATGATGTGACTCCCTGGTCTGGCAAACGGTCATGGGGCTGAACCTGTCACTGTCTGAACTTACTGTCTTGCCCCAGTTAACCAAGGACTTGTCATCACATGTCTCCTGAGCAGCAACCTCTGCCTCCCCAAGGTCAGAACATTAGAAGTGGCCATTGCCTGAACACAAGCTTTGCCATCTGACGGACAGGAACCCTGTGGAGATGAAGTTTTCAGGGATTCTCTGTCTGTTTGGGGGTTAATCCATTGCAGGGCAGGTTATTTAAAAAAAAAAAAAAATCAAAGCAAAAAACCCCAACTTGAGGCATGTTGAAAAGCGTAGCAAAGCAATGGGTTCCTCCTCATCCCATGGGAAGACAAAGTGGCATTAGTGCTGTGAACTGCTGGGCTCACATTTGCAAAGGGACCTGCAAAGAAACAATTTCAGCTCTTGTGCTTGTATCCCTCAGGAGATACCAAATAACTGGAGGCCAAACTACCTTTAAGCACGTGCACAGGAGGTGGAGAGGTGAAGGGTCTGCCTGTTGCAGGACATTTTTTGCAGTTGACGCAGTTTCTGCTCTCTTTTCAGTTGGTGAAAGCTTAATATGGCCTTATGCAACTCAAGTCCTTCCCAGGATATGATACCTGGGCTGCAGGTAGAATTTGATCTCATGCTTCTATTTCTCACATTTGAAGAATAGTAAATCCAGAAACTTAAAAAAATCATCCTCGAAGAAAAAAGCATTAGAAACAATCTCAGCATTGGAGAGGGCTGCTGGGGACTGGAGCTGGGTTTCTGGCTCTGTGCTGGTATATACCTGTGATAAATGGACCAGCAGCTGACCTTTTGGCTCCACGTTGGCATTGCTGTAAGCTCAGAGGAATGAAGGAGAGAGAAAAGGGCTCTGCTTGGTGCTAGTGAGGAATGGGATGAGGTGAGCAGGGTGCTGTTAAATATCTGTCTGTCCGCCTGTTGATGGGTCAGAGTGAAGGAGAGAGAGTGAATCAAGCAGAGCCTTTCCCTTCCCTGAGCACGTGAGCTCATGCCTGCATGAGAGCAGAGGAGACATGTCATGGCTGTTTTGGGGTCATATCTGTCTTCTGTCACCCCTCCCAAGGTTGGGCATTTATCTTAGCCCGGCTCTGACTGTGGCTCTGTACACAGGCACAGAGTATTTCTACCTAACCGTAGACACAGACATTTTCCTTGCTTTTTCAATGCCTCCAAAGCTTTAATGCACCCAGAATCTGCTTGTTCATTCACAATGTGACTTTCACAGCCCAAGCACCCTCCCTCTGAGAGCATTGGGTCACTGTTCCAGCAGAGTACCAGATAAACGTAAAAGCAGATTCCAGCAGTTATAGCACTGGGCAAGAGCACATCCTGGTGACTCTCATTCTTTTAAAAGAAGTCAGCTCCAGAAGTCAAATGTGTGTAAACAGACTGTGTCACTTAGTCCCCAGTTCCTTAGCCTAATCAGGAAAATCACTTGAGCTCCCAGTTGGCTCCTAGAACTCAGATGATGTTTTTTCCATCTCCTTATCTCCAAAGTTATATCTATTGGCATTTAAGTTCTGTTCAACTTTGCCTTGAAGACCAGGATCTGGAAACAGGTAGACTTTGTGTTTTCAAAGCCTCCTTTCCACAGAGACCTAAGGCCATGGTGATGGGCCAGCTCATTGGTCATTGTCAGTGGACTAGTCTGGAGACCTGTCCAGGGCTTGCTTTTCTCATGAACTTCCTGAGAGCACTGAGGACTTACCTGAAAACAGGCTGTCATCTACTCAACAGGGAGTTTAATAGGAGAAGAAATAAATCCAACAAAAGAAGGAAGGCCCTGGTTTGTGTTAATTTAGCCAAGACATTCTCAGGACTGAAAGCTGAGCGGTGAGGTGGCTGCCCAAGAGCTGTGACATGTTTCTGAGCAGATTCAACTGGGTTCTCAGGTATTTGGAGGACTAGGGCATGCAGAGGATGTCACAGGAGTCAAGACAGATTTTTAGTTACTCTGTGGAAAGGAGACAGTGGAAGACGTGGGCCATTGCCTTTCCAGCCTCTGCCAGAGAAGCTTCTCTGGGGATGATGCATCAAGATACAAACCTCCTCTTTGCTGGTAGAGATCCCTGGAAAATACATAGACTGCTTTACTTCTTTGGGGATTAAACTGCTTTTGTGGTATTTTGGGCCATGTTAGAGAAGAAGAATGCACTGCTTTTTTTTTTTTTTTTTCCCTCC
>KZ506073.1:261536-271756 GCA_002844005.1 Limosa lapponica baueri | reverse complement strand
GAGCTTTGTGCGCCTCTGCTTGGTTGGTCCCTTTTCTGAAACTTGAAAAGAGGATTGCGTTTGCAAGTGTCATTTTGCAGATGTATCTAAGACCTCTTTCTCTTTCCTTGTCTCAAAACTTTACAAATAGGGCCACATGATACAGCTGACATGCCCAGGCTTTCTTCCTCCATGGGCTTTTAAACCCTCAAACTGATCCTGTGTTTCTGCTCTGTTTTGTCAAATATCAGCTCTCCAGGCCTTTTTTTTTTTTCTTCCTAGTATGTCTGGGCAGTAGGTTTTCTTTTCCAATAGGACTCTTAGTTTGTCTTCCATTTTGATATGCAGCTTCATGGCTTGTTTTCTGGTGTAAAGAACTTACCATCTGATGGTGCTGGCCCTTGAATGGGGACACCATAAGCAGTATCATCACAGTGCTGCTGGCTTTATCTCTTTTCTTCCTTTCTTCTTTTTCCCCCTCACAGGTCTTGGACCAGTTTCCTCAGTGAGTGACAGGGAAAATTATAGACCTGTGGTACCCAGCATATCAGGGTGTAGCTTATTTGCAGGTGGTCAGTTATCAAACTGAAATAAATTTTTAAAATCAGCCTGCAGTGGGATGACTGGGAGAGGCAGCAGGTAGCTCCCAATTATGGATCAAACTTGAAGTTCATAAAACTAGTGAGTGGAGAGTCCGTAGCTGATGCCACCAAGAAACCTCTAGATCATTTCACTCCCTTGTGGGGAAGAAGGTCTCTCCCTCTGCATTGCTTTCACCTCCAGGAACGGCTGTTTCTAGGAATCTTTGTCAAGGGCTTCTGCAGATAAGTACAGTGAGACATTCCTCCTGGAAGCTCTTGTACTTGTTAGCCAAAGGAAATCACAACTGAACAAACACTTCCAGAGCTTCTGAGGCTGGCCTCAGAGCAATGTGCTGGTAGTGACTCCTGGGTGAGATCTGGGTTCTGTCTGAGCCGAGTGTCTGCACTCACCAGCTACAGAGCAGTCCCAAGTGTTTGCTTTTCCTCTGTCCTGCTGCTTGCCCAGGTTGACGTCCTCTCTTGTTTATTTGAAGTGAGAAATGTGATGAGGCTTTTGTGGAGAGTATGCAGAACGTGCACTTAGCTGGGGACATAGAAGGAGGTTTAAATAAAACAAGAAACTTAAGCGCTCTGTTCTTGAATCAAGGACTTGCCATGTCCTTTCTTAGAAAGGACACCTATCTGGGGCCTAAATACAAGAGCGAGGTTCATACAGAATGAGCTGATGAACACGTGCTCTGGGGGTGAAGGTTTCTGGCTGCCACCTCTGAAATTAGCTTTACCAAACTCTGGTCTTTATGGTAAAGCTCAAATTGAGGTAGCAGAGTTGGAAACGCATGACATCTCAAAGATGACTTTTATTCCGTTTGACTGATGTGGTTTGTGTCAGGATACAGCGAATTGGTCGAACAGTTCAGGAATTGTGGCACTGGAGAAGGGACTAAGGAGACACACCGTTTCCTGGGGACAGAAGGCAATCAGTCAGATACTTCAAGGGGTGCACACCTTGGGAGCTGGACAGATGAACTCCACCATGCTGTGCTTTAAAAAAACTCCTTGGGACGTATAGTCCTATGTTGCCTTCAAAAAAGAAGTGGAAGTACCTCATCCTATTGTCTCGTAATAATGAGGTGGGAATTGGTTTCATCTGGCTCAGAGCCACACGGGGTGCCGGGGGGTGTCTCAAATAAAATATATTCCAGAAATCAATGTATTATCTTGTCTGTGCCAAGTCTTCCATTAGCAGGGGTAACAACAAGAAACTCTTTCATTCCTATAGATTCTTGAAACTGGGAAACCATCCAGGAAATACTAGAAGTTACACAGCCGGTAGTTGTATTTGTCTTTTATTGTCCGAGGTGTAGACAAGTAGTGGCAAAAGCACACAGCCTGGATATTTTAATATGCAGCCTGATGCCAGGGTTCTTCTACCAGTCTTGACTAAATGTCTCTCATTTAATAATAGTTCCCTGACTGTAAATATTGCTTGCAAGAGCAGAGCAGAACCTCCATGCTTTTGGATTTGAAAGTCTTGCAACCCCTAGGCTTTTGGCAAAGATGGGAACAAAGGTTTTCCCCGGTTTGAAAATGAGAACGCGATACAGGACCAACAGTGAAGACTAAGAAATGCCATTATGATGTTTTGATAATGAGTTATCTTTCAGGAAACAAATGTGAGTAGATAGAGCAGGAGTTAATTTTTTGTTTTTATGGAAAAAAGTTATAATAAGACAGGACAACAAATACTTTTAACCCAGGACCAGCAGCTCACTCTTGAAGCAGGCTCTGATTGATCGGTCTCAGTGCACCCCAGTTTTGCACCTAGTTATTGTAGGAGGCGTCACACAGGTTTCTGTGAGAAATCTGGGCACTCCAGGTGTGTTTAGCACAAGTCTAAACTTTGATTTTTCCAGCTCACTCCAATGCCAGAGGAGGTTATGTCACAAATCTGCATCAAGTAACTCCCTGCTTCTAAATTGACGAGATAAACTTGAGCTAGTTCTATGTGTAATGGTGAAGTCACTTATGTCTCTGTAAAGTAAAACTCGTTTGTAATTCATTTATTATACAAAAATTCTTGTTTGAAAGTGCATATTAGACTCTGTCTTCAACATTTATAGAATATAGATGTAAAATGAATGACAATTAATGGGACTGCTGCTGGGAAATAAGGTGCTTTGTTCAATCGGATCTCCTGAGCACAGCGCTGTTGTATTTGTCGTTTGAACGTACAGCCTGCTCTGTTTAAGACTTCTATATGGCACAAGATAGGCAAGAGCCACTTATCTGGAAAATAGTGGATAATCACATTATTAAGATGGAATATGCAGCAAAAGCCAGGTTTATTTTTGTGTTTCTTTCATCATCTTCTGTTCTTCATTAAACTGGCATGTAGTTTGGTAGATGCAGTGGGCTTGCTTCTGAGGAACAATTCTAATTAGGAACTGATCAAGACATTTCTGATTAAAGGCACGTTTGATCTTTGGTTTTATTCAGCATTTACAAAGGAGAAATGAATGTTACAACATCTCTGCTGCACTTTGTAATGTGCCTAAAATCCTACCTATGCCTAAGGCAGAGATTTGATTTTTCCATAGCTATAGAATATTTGGCAACCTCATTAAAATAATTATGTAGACCCTGCATATCCAAAAAACAGTGTTACATTTATGTGAAAATAAAAGGGGGATGTTTGGCATGTGAAGGGTGGGTCATTGGGAGCCACATTTAAAAACTTGAAAATATATTGTAAGGAACAAAATGCGGTGCCAAGGTACTGCAAACTCCAGGTAGATGTGTAAGTTTGCGATTTGTCATTGCGCAGGACTTTGCAGGAGAGCTCTCCTGCGGTCCTGTTAGTGGATCCCAAACAGAGGAATTGCAGCAGCTGCACTTCCTCCATGTAAATATCATTATTGTAATCTAATGCTAATTTCGTAAGTTAATTTTAGCTTATATTTTAGGTGACAGTCTAATGGCTTTTAAGGATTGTACTCACATGCATCAGCCTTGCAGCAATATCCTTTTGTATGTGGGTGTAAATTATCTAACACTTGATCTGCTGCTTGCGAAAGAGCAGAGCCAGGGCTTCATCCTTCATTGTATGAACAGTAGAGGTGGATGTGGCTGCTGGACTCCCATCTAACTTACCTGCAAGGGGGGAGAGGTCCTAAGTTTAGGCAGTGCCTGAAGGCTCACAGGGTCTGGGTTTGTTTCCTACCTCTGTCACACGCTTCCCATATAACTGTGCAAACTGTTGACTCTCGCCTGAGGTCTCAGAACATTATCCGTATGAAGATCATGATAAAGCAGCACACTGTTTAGGATCAGTTTTCAGCCCCGGATCCAGTTTCCATCTAGAAAAGGCAAGAATTTCTGCTGGTGTAAGCAAAGGAAATTGTATGGACCGGCAGAGAGCTCATTTTTTTCTGGGTTTGTTACTTGGAACCCCTCCTGCCTTGCCTGTCAGCCCAAATCTGGGTGGCCTCAAAGCCTGAGGTGTCTGCAGAGCTGGAGCCGTTGCTCTGGCCCCGGTGTCTCCTGAGGTCCCGCAGCATCTGGCAGCTCCAGCATGCACCCGCTCCCGGATGGGAGAGCCTCCTCGCAGGTACTGATTGACTGCGCAGCCCACACACGGCAATTTTTAAAACATTTAAATAGCCTGTCTTCTTTGCTTCATCTTGACAATTGACTTTAATCAGTATTATCAGCTGCTTAAAACACTTAATTCTCTGAAGCACTCTAGCATTCAGCCTCCAGGAGATATGTGGAGCAGAGGTGCAGAATCAGTGATGTTATCAGTAGTTTTGTCCAGGAGGAGGTGGCCTGACGTCCTTGTTTCATCATTCATGATCCTACTTGGGTTGCTGCTGTTTGCAGGAGCGTGGTGCCTTTTTAGCCCCACACCAGCAGTGGAAGCAAGTTAGTTTGTAGAACGTTTCTGAGGTCCACACCAGCATAAAAGGAGAAAGCCTCATCCCTTCCCACCCACCTCTCTGCCGCAATTTATTTGGTTAAAAAAAAAAAAACACTCAAATAAACTAATCATATGACTGAATTATTTTGATATGTGGAATGCTGTTTATTTCTGGCTTGTCAATACTTTAATTAATTTCAATCTGTTTCTAAAACAGAAGTGAAGTACATAATTGATTTAAATCTGTTAGAAGTTGTCCTGCCATCTGCACAGTCTGAAGCGAAGCGGCACAGGCACTGTAGCATTTGAAGGCATTAAAAGAAATTATATGCTTCTGGATTAATGCTGACTTCTGATTAATATTTTTAAGTGGCAGTAGAAAAGAATAGGGTAACAGCTGGAAAGCCATAGATCAAATAATATCTTCCCTATTGTCAAGTCTCTATACTGAGACACGCGCTGTTAGGTTTACTCATAAAATAATGTAACTTGATTTTTAAGTGTTTAACACTCAGCCTCTGATTTTATGCCTAGGAATAATTAGGGGAGTAGAAAGGAAGAGAGGCAAATGACAGCTTATTTGTAGTTAAAGACCTACATGAAATATCATGTCAGCTGGAGTTACAGAGGGAAAAGCCGTGGCTTGGTTGAGAACAAAGAGGACCGACTCTTCCATTCATTCTCTGTACACTGACGCCACTGTTAAGAGGAAAACCCTTTTCTAGGCTACCACTGCTCTAAACTTTTAATCTTTTTCAGTGAGAATTCTGTACATCCCGTGTTATGAAGTGCTCACTACAGTCCCTGGCTACCTCCAGGAGGTGCTCCAGGTTGGCTCTGCAGGCAGAGTTATTCCTCTCCAGTTTGGAAATGGGCCATCCAGCCTCCTTTGTATCAGCTGCGCTCCCCTGCCCCCAGAAGCAAAGTCGTTTTTATTCAACCCTCACTGTCTTCATCTCTCTCACTTCTGCAGGAGTGCGTGTGCAGTGCCCGTGGTGCCCTCAGCACTGAGCTGTTTATTAGTGATTTTTTCCCACTGCAGTGGCAGGGAGGCCAGGGTGTGATGTGTGTAACGAAACCAGAGGAGCGATGTGCGTGGTCTTACCAACATGACTGATCTATGCAGTTTAATTGCTGCATAAAATATGCAAAAGCACTTGAGGTCATTTAGAAAAGTTGGGGTGTTTACAGGAAAGTAGAAATTGAGCTTGGAAAAATAATTACCCTTTTTTTTCTTCAGATTAATGACTATACAGAAGAGCCTTTTTAAATGTGTCCATATATGGATTTTAAGAATTCATTCCACATCAGTATTTCACCTTTTTCCTTAAGTGATTTCTATATTCCTACTAACCAACAATCATTTTGTCTGAATCTCATTTCCTCATAATAGCAAACCCATCAATCTCTGCTTTATTAAACAGGGAAGCATGCTTGGAAGCCAGAGCACTCAGATTTGATCAAAGATGTTATGCAAACCATTGATTTTAATTTAAAGCAATATCCACTTCTTCCATTATTAACAGCTTTGAATTACTGAGGCTGAATAATTAACGAATATTCCTACTTGATGATAGATTATTCAAAAGGCAGATGTACAGAAACATACCCCAGGTGAACATCCTTCCTGCACCCCCGGTGATGCATATGCCTATTTAATGTTCCCCAGGGGAACAATGCAACATGGCACGAGAGAAATACTCTTCGGAGACATCTCTTAAACGCTTCTGAGACTATTATCACAACAAATGCTCCAGAGATAAGTGTACCAGTGTGTGTTTCTGACCTGCTGGTCTCTGTTCAGAGCCCTGGGCTGTGGCCAGCCAAGTCAAATGATGCAGACCAAGATGCCACCACTTTCAGGGCAGGGTTTCCTCTGTATACCAGATGGGAAATGTGGGCTTCAAGCAGGGCAATATCTGGTGAAATGTGGCTCAGTACTGGTCTCCTTTGGCATTTCCAGAGATTGTTTTGATGCGTAAAACTCAAAATCCCTGTGCACCAAAGAAGACCTGAGGTGGATAATTCTCTTCAGTGTCTGTTGACTTGCACAGCTCTTTGCAGCTGATGAGGCTGGAAGGGATGGAGGTCTCTACCAGGCAATAAGCTTGTTCACTGAGGAAGGTTTCTGGCAGCACAGAGCAGATCTAAGTCTTCACCTGCTACTATGGTCCCTGTACTTCTTCACGAGCCCAAATGAGAGGATTGCCTTTAGGATCAGAGCAGCTGTTCAAGGAACAGGGCAAATCAAAATGCCTCACTCCTCCTCTGTACCTCCCTCCCTGGGATAAGGCCCAAGGGCACCCTGATACCAAGTGCCTCTCCCTGGTCAGCACAGCCTGAGAGCCAGTGTCTCTGGAGGGGACAGGGATCTCTCAGCAAGCAGCCTCAAAACCCCTAAAAAAAGAGCCGGCAGGCTCATTCGGCAGCCCCCCTCCCAAAGCACTGCATGGTGGAGGGGGAAGCCCCATCCACGGAGGATGGCCAGCTCACCCCCCCAGCAGGGCTCAGGGAAGAGGGAGGTGTCTCTCTCCTCTGTACACACCACAGGGTGCAGATGCAAGGTGCTGAAATTACGCAGCGATGAGAATTGTTTAGGAACAGCAGAAGGACTGGCAAAACTGGATAAGACAAAATATAAACCTAACTTGGCCTGGTTCTGTATAGACTAAACCATCATCATCCTCTTTACCACTGTGCCAGCGTGTGTGTGCTGCCATGCTCACTCGGAGGAGAAGGAGCATCTTTTGTATGGTGCTTTTCAGTGGGGTTTGACGTTTTGTTTCACAGATGCAGCTGCCGAGCAGTGTCAGCCTATTGTGCAGGATGATTTAGGCAGGTACAATTACGGCTTGGCAGTGAAGGTGCCTTTGATCCCAGCATCCTCATTGTTCCTGAGGCTTTTCATCCTTCTGGGTACCCAGCTAGAAGGCCTGTGCCTGAGACCTTTGTTTAGAAGCTGTTTACTTACAATTTCCTCTTTATTTTTAAGGCGTCTTCTTCTGCTGATGAACTTTATTAATTAAGGCTCTGCCATTCAGTTGTGCTCAAAATACTGATGCTTGGCAAGTGTCTGATTTTCCCCAGCCATGCAGCAGCCATCTGCAGGCAAGTGGTGGGCCTTGAGGTGGGAAATTGGTGGGCCCAGAGCTGTCTGTGGGGCCCCAGAGGAGAATCACCTTGTGCATCCTGCTGTGCATGGTGCCCACGGGGAAGGACCCGCTCCCAGGTGCTCATCCTTCTCCAAAGGACTTTGCTGCAGTGCGGGTTCACGTGTCAGCAACTCCCAGCTTCTTGTCTCCCAAAATCTCCAAGGCAGGACTTGGTTTCTGGGGAAAATGAGGTTTTTCAGGTCGGATGTATGTGGAGATGGATGGGAGAGAGGGAAGGAGTGACCTCCTATTCTGGGAGCAGCCATGTGGCCAGTGACTGGTTCTGTAGGGTGGCTTGGGATTTCAGTGTTAGTTTAAGGAATTAGAAGTCAATTACCTTTAGTTGTGGGGAAAGAATCCCTGTATGCAGTTTGGAGTGGTCACTGGTGACTGAGAAGCACAAAAACTGATGCCATTTGCTTGATTTTGCATTTAGCATGTCACTACAAGACCAAGGAGGAAAGATTCCCAGAGATAGTGTTCGCAATGTATTGAGAGTTCAAAAGACAGACCAGAGAGAGGAAGGCAAAGGAATCCACGAAGAGCTGTTAAACACAAGGCCACTATGGCGCGGACCTTTATGGCATGGGAGGCACTGCTATATGCATGTAAGCATTTCATCTCCTAGAGGCCACTGTCAGAGTGATGGATGAGGCAGATCCTTTTGATCAATAGGGTTTTTTCTGCCAGATAGGAGGAACTATGACTGGACCAGTGTAGGCAAATCGCAGGCAGCAATTGCAGTATAACTGCAAGAACTGCAGAAACAAAATCCACTTGTTGCAGGAGTTGTCCAAGAACTAATGACCCAAGGTGTCAGGAAGCAGTGCTCTCCCATAAAAACTGGGAAAGCCACTTTCAGTTCAGACAGAGCCTTGTCAACATTTCTGAATGCACCGAAGGATTTGTCCAGGGCTATCAGCTTCTTGGAGCTTTAATTGCCGTCATTGAAGTTGTGCTAAGTTCAGTAGATGACTCTATCTAATTAAGTGCAAACTCTTCCAGGTGCTACATAAAAACACATCTTGACTTTGCCTTTCTCCTATCTTAGGATCTATAATTGGCTTGCAGAAAAATAAGTGTCTTGCTGGATGCAGACCCATGGCTGCGTCTGAACCCCAGAGACATTCCTACGTTAAGCATGAGTGGATTTACTGACGTTAGCACTGAAAAACAGCAGGGCAAAAGAAGCAGTCATGCCTGTGCCTCTGGCCTGCGATCATTCATTCCAGCACAGGATAAAACCCGCTTCCTTAGCAGGTACCCTTCACCCTGAGCCACCCGTAGCCCCTCTCCTGGCACACTGGTACCCCAGCAACCACCTCCAGAAGGACACCTGCCTGGCAGTGCTCAGAGAATTTTTGCCTGAAAGCTCTATAGAGAGGTGGGATACACCCAACTGTCCACTCTACATGACATTTATTAATCTCTTAGTTTTAACACAGGAGGTTACCTGTAATTAAAAGCTACCTGTGCTCTCTCAGGTAAGAAAGCACTACTTGGCTTAGGGACATACATATATGAATCTAGAACGTGTAGCTGCCTTGGAACTCTTTCTTATTATAGCCAGATAATTGCACTTGTTTTTGAGCCTGCATATATTTGCCTAGTGCTGTGTTTTTCTGTGAAACTACTATGACTCCAGGGCATCTCCTTTCCTCTTCTTTATTTGCTTATAACATCCTCACCCATCTGAATGAGCCTGTACCCAGTGATGCATTTCCTTGTACAACATTGAAAATCAAGGAATTCCTAAGATATTGTTCATAATCAATATGAAAAGTACAACTTCAGCAGGTTGCAACCTGACCACTGGTGTGTCTGGCACTGGGGAGAGAAAAGTCATACTCAAAGTGACACTGTTTTCAGGGACAAAAACGGAGATTGTGATTAAGTGGATGTTCTGCAATGCAGGCTCAGAATGAAGTCAGTCACTAGAAGCTTATTAACGCGACTCAGGTAGCGGAGGCAGGACTTCAGCAGTCTCTAATCTTTTTTAGCTTTGCCAAAACCAGGAGAATTCAGTGAGATAAAGTGTAAAAGCCTGGAATGTATTTAGTAAATAAAAAGTGACCTCAGGGGAAGTCAAAGTAAAACAGAATAAAAGTTCAATTTTTCAATTACCTGAACAATCTCACAACATTAATCCTGGGGGCCAAATACCAGCTCCGTACGCTGTGAAGAAATTTCCCTGATGAATTAGTGTTAACTGCTGCTCTTAAGGCCAGTTTATTTCTAGACACACTTGATAACATGAACAAACACCCATTCTCACCCGTGTAATGTAATAGGGAAAGTTACACAAGCAGGAGAAGGTTTAGGATGCATTTTGTTCTGGATACATAATTAGAAATAACTTTAAAGGCAAAGTAGAGCAAAATTTTGTAGTAAGATCAATTTTATGAGGAATGAAGCACTATTGCATCTGTGTATTACCTTCCTGCTTTGCAGGCTCCAAAAAGAACCCCAACACTTTTTGAAACATTTAACAAGATATTTGTAGAAATGAAGACTTGGAATATGTCCGATGTTGTATTTTCATGTTATCCTTCTTTTTTTTTTTTTCTCCTTTCTCTTCATTAACGAAAAGAAAATATTGATGTCAGGATAGGGAGAAGTTGGCCACTTCCT
>KZ506073.1:228352-252628 GCA_002844005.1 Limosa lapponica baueri | reverse complement strand
TGACACGGAACCACGGAGTTATCCCTGTCGGCACTCAGCTCAGCAAGAAAACTAACACGGGATTTGCAGAATTCAGGTCTAAGAGCATTAAGAAAAATAGCGGAGCAGATGGCCATGGCACAGCCTGAGGGATGCACTGTCCTTTATTAATCTTTACTAACCCTCTAGAAATATGGTAATTTATTTTGCCACTGCTGCTGCCAATAACCCTCCACACACACCGATCCACACGGGGACCATGAAGGAGTCCTCTATCTCTGTTTGGCAACATACGTTTGTTTGTATTACTAGCTAAATTTATCCAGTTCCAATTAACTGTTCTCTTTAGCATTTTTCTCAGTGTAATTATCTCAACACCAGCAGGCCGTTGTTTTTCTAATAAGAATTTAATTTTGTTAGATATAATCAATTTAGGACATTTTTTTTTTTCTGGACCAGCAATGCATAACTTTGTTTTATTTGGCTCAGTCAGAGACTGTAGTTTATTTGCTCAGTGGGAAAAAGGAAAAGAGAAAGAGCTGTTCTCTCCCAAAAAATGTAAAAATCTGGTTATGTGGAGGCCAGAATCTGGTTTCACTGAAATATCAGCAAAGCCAGTAGTGCTGTTTGAATTTCACACAGGCACAAATAAACTGAGATCCTGGCTCCTTAGACTTCGCCGCTTGGTCAGGGTTCAGCTGAAGGCTCTGGCCCAGCCTGGGTTCACTGAGGAAGAGGAGGAGTGTGCAAAACCACACTCAGACTGGGGTTTTGTGGAGCGCAACAGCCACAGAGCTCCAAAAAGACAAAGATTTTCCAAACTAGCCAAATCCTTATATGTAACTTGTGTCCTGCGGGGAGAAGAAGCGTCTGAAATAAATGTCCTTGTCACCAGCAAGAGTTTTCCATCAGTACAATTCAGTGTCTTCAGGGTCTGAGCTGGCTGCCCTGGGGGGGCAGCCCCCCTTGGATCCCTGCCGGGCTCAGGTTAGGAGCAGAGTCCCCTGTGGTGGCAGGTAGTGGAGTCTGGCTGTCCCCTCTTGCATTTCTTTGGCTTCTCTTTCTTCAGGATCTCACAAACAAACCATTCCCACTTTGGTGTTCAAGGCACGGTTCAGCAGACACGTACAGGCACAGGGCATGGATGGGCATGGCTGTTGCACCCCGACTTTGGGAGAGAGCTAATAGCACCCACAGTTTTCCCACCCTCTTGTCTTCTTTTTTCTGAATTATTTAAGGGGGGTAAAAATTATTCAGTTATGATATTCAGTAAATTTTCCTTGACTCATTTTGGCCCCACTGGCGATAAAACATATGGTATGTATATAATTTTATACGTGCATATGACACCAAATGGTTTTAAATGTGGGCCACCCACAGAACCAGTCTGTTTGGTAAAGGTGGGTGTGTATTTGTCTGTCTGCGATTTCTAAGGAGCTTCTTGCAGGGTATTGTCTACATACCCGTAGCTCAAACAAAATTGTATTGCAAACCAGGGAGATACTTTTAATTTTTTTCCAAGGGCAAGGAATTACCTAATGCAGCTACGTAATTATATTTCAGTAATGCCCAGAAGGCAAGGGAAGAGCAGCGGTGTGGTTGCAGCCTCACTGATCCCACGGCAGGAGCTGTGGACTCCAGGACTCTCTGGAGATGTGGCCCTGGCAGCTTTTCCACAGCCATGGGCTTGAGGAGGCGCTTGGATGTCCACGCTGAGGGGTGGCCAGATGTGCTGGCTGCTGTGTCCCTGCTTGATTCTCTTCAGCCACAGAAACTGGTGTATGTTAACATTATTGGCCCAGCTGGTTATCTAGAGTCTCGGACCTTTGATTTCAGTCTTGACCACAGATCCCAGTCATAAATGGAGTCTCATTGTGTTAGTGCTTTGATGAGCATGTAGACAGTTGCTACCACAAATAGCCGTCCTTGCCACGGACCACAGCTAAATTATGGTGCTGTCAGATCCAGGTCACCACTGTGTTGAAATGCAATGCTGTTTCTCAGTCTCAGTTTTCCTTTCTTGTCTACAAGAGCCTAGCAGCTATGAACTTGTAATAACTACAGGTGTCATCTCTTAAAAGTTGATGTGCTTTTCAAGAATCCTTTTTTTCTATTATTTTTTTTCCTGGAGGAAAGGCAGAGTATGATCCAAGGAGTGTGCATATATGTATGTATGTGTATGCGTAGGATTTTTCATGCAGGCAAAATGGCAACAACAAACACCCGTGATTTACAACTCTTGTATTTCCACAAAATCAGCGTTCAGTTGTACAAGGCAAGAATGTAACTGAGGTTCATTTTCTGCCTATTTTCTCTTTGGCTTCACAGCTTCCCTCTTATCTGCCATCTCCTGTCTACACATATACACAAGTTTAACATTAGGCAAGCTGTCCCTGATCCTGCTGCTGAGGAGTGTGATATTATGTCTTCTCTACCCAAAGTGCTGAAGGCTGTTGGGTACAAATGTGTTGCTGATACACAGGCATTTATATCTGCTTTCTGGTTTTACGTGTAGCGCTGACTGTAGAGAGGAGCTCGCCGGCAGGCAAAGCGCCAGTCCTGTTGGGAAAGGATAAAACGTTTTGCTCTTACAGTACATGGGCACTGTGTACGGGCTCCTCCGTGTGACTGCCACAGCTCCTGCTGGTGATGCTCCTAGGAATACAGAGGGAATTGCCCCACAGATCGGGGCGCTGAGTCACTGAACCTTGGGTGCTTTTTATAGCTTTTGTGAACATGATCGAGGTGTACCTGCATCCCCTCGAAGATGCTGGGAGAATGTTTGTGACACGAGGTTTGCTTTTGGGCATCAATCCGCTTGGCACTCATAGGTCCCCCCTACATTCATACCACTGGAACTTCCACTGGAAGACCAGGGAGCATCAGATTTAAATTCCTTGACATAGAACCACCAAGTGACACTGGGTAGGTCACAAAGCCTCAGTAGCCAGGCAGATCCACGGTGGCCATAAGAGCCATAAGTAAGGCCATGAGAGATATGGATTTCTTCTTCTGAGCCATCTGTAAAATGTTAGCACTTGATTCATTCATGTGGCAAATGTCTGATGTGGGAAAGGAAAAGTATTGTAATAACCTTTGCTTTATGGAGCTACTTGGATGATCTGCAGCTCCAGGAAGGGATTCTTGTATTTCCCCTGCAGCGAAGAATGTCATAACAGAGGCGGAGGAGAAGATGTGTTTTGCATCATCTGCTCTGCTGTAGGTAACAGGGAAGTTAACATTTTCAAGTAACTGCAGAAACACAGGTCTTGACTGATAATAGTAAGAATTAATATTTAATTAAGCTTGGGCATCATATTAATCATGTGTATGTATTACATTTTATATCCATCCATCACACTGTCATACCAGTATGTAATAGATATTTTTTATCAGCACAGGAAGGCAGCTTTAGCTTGAAAAAAGCAGAAATGTAGAATACGAAAATGTCTTTATTTCAGGTTTTGACTAAAACTATTGATAATCTTAAAGACATAATTACTTTTTTTCTCAGTGAATAAATAGCTGCTTAAATGCCCAAACCATCACATACATCAAATCACCAGCTACTGCAAAAATTGGTGTGACTTCAGTGACTTCTGTTAGCATACACAGATTTCTATTATCTGACTCTCTGGACCATTGAATGGAAATCCTGCTGAGCTATGGAAAAGTGGACGATGTGCTTCTTCTGCCTCCCTTGCCATCAGCAAAATTGTCACCCACACTCTGATTGTAGAACCTTGTTACTGATAACGGTGTAGGGCAGGAGGAACTCAGCTCGATTTTCTGAGCACAAGGGCAGTCACGGTAGCAGCATTTAGCAAAAAAAAATAAAATATATATATATATATAATCTTTTGACATGTAAGTGGAGGAAAATTGCTGCTGAATCACTGGGAGGGAAGAAATATGAGAGCTTAAGATGTCATTTTTACAGGCATAATTTTTACTCTAATGGCCTTTAATAGCATGTACAAGTCAGTGTAATGCTGTCAGCTGCAGCAGAGATAGAAGTACAGAAATGTAATAACTCAAACTGCTTGGAAGAATTGTTTTCCTGCTGTAGTTAATTAGCAGTGTATCGTGGTTTCCCTTTTCTGTTTGTTTATTCAACTTGTGAAATGGTAGCTGGTGTCCTGGCTGCTCTTTCCCATTTATTGATTGAATTTTTTCTTTTGCCCTTTCTGCAAAATAAATTTACTCTCTTGTGACTTGCAGTAACTTGCCATCAGGCATGTCACAAGAATCCTTTGACGTCCAGCACTGGGTAGCACTTTCCAGTAGGTGTCTCTGAGATAGCAAACAATTAAATATGCCAGATATATCTCCCTTGCGTTTAGAGTCAGAAGAGCAGTTGAACGTAATGCCAAGGGAAGCACCATCTGTCCTAATAAGCAGTCAAAAACATTACCGAAAATACCTGTTTGAATTCAAAGGTCAGTTTGTTTCCTGGGGGAAGGAAATCTGGAGAGCAGGGGGAAATCCAAACACAGTAAGCTCTGGCAACACAGAACAAGGTTACACAAACACATTGCGGCTGTCATGAGGAGGGTAGTTATCCTAGGAACAAAGCAATATTTATTCTATCATCTGAAATCGTTAAGATATTGAAATCTGACCATGATGGTCTTCATTGTCTGATAGACTCAGAAAAATGTAGTTTGGGAAGGACCTCTGGAGGTTTCTGATCCAGCCTTCCTCACAAAACATGGCCCAACTCAAAGTTAAATCCATCATCATGTAATTAGATCACTCAGGGTCCTACCCAGTTGAGTTTTGTGTATCTTTAAGGCTGGACACCCTCACTTGTTCAACTCGTGATCTCATGAAGGAAAGCTCCAGAACTAAGAAAAATCCTGTTTCTGTACATTATTCAGCTTCTGCTTCTTCCTTGTGGGAGGGACGTGAGGGCTGCGTTAGCAGGGACAGGAGTCAGACCCACTGACTGCCGTGGGTGTTAGCATGAGCTCCACGGGAGGAACACTTCACCCAGTGCTCTAAAAGAACAGTTACTGTCAAACATACCATTTCCTTGAAAGTGAAACTTTTCAGAGGAACAGGCTGATTTTCATGCACACAGGAAACCAGAAGAGAATGTAGAAATGATCAAATTGAAATAGTTGAATGCTTGTTTCAACATTTTTTCCCCTGTGACATTTTGAATCTTGTTTCAAAGAGATTTAAAAAATGTTTTCTTTTGACACTTTGATATTATTTCAACCCTTTGTGTGGAATATAAAATCTGATTTTATCAAAATAAAGCAATTCAGCTGACTCCACATGACTTTTAAAAAAATGTCTTAAGAAAATTTGGAAATTCTTAGATTTTTATGCCTGTTCGCACAAAATTTTTAGTTCCCACTCCAATCTTGATGAAATAAATTGTGCACATCAAGGGCATCTCTCTAATACATACACATAAACTGTGTGTGTGTGCATTCACATATGTCTTATTTTAATGTCCTGCAGGCATCTCGGGTTAGTGGTCCAGCTTTAGTGTGTGTTTGCTAATTTAATGTCTCTTAATTCATGGTTCTACTGACCTCATAAAATCAACTTTTATAGGCACTCAGCAGTGAGGCTCCTTCTATGTACACGTTATGCCTTGATGTGGGGCTTGGCTCAAAAAAATCTCTGATGGAGCTCGTTCATTCCTTTTATGAATAGTTTTTGAAACAGTGTCTGCTTCTTCAATGCAGTGCTCGTATCCTCTGGGGCACCACATTGCATAATTTCTGTGCTCACAGAAGAGTTGTGAATTTATGGGCGCTTCTTGTGTCTCTGGACCCCGGTTCCGTGTCGCAGCAGTGGGGACATCAGTACTGCCCTGTGTCTACAACGTGTGCTGAAATCCAGAACTCTAAAGAACGAAAACGTTTTATTGGGAACCTGAGGCAGTCTGTCAGGTCAGGAGCACCAGAAATCCGCACCAGGATGATATGGTTGCTGATCTGCTTTGCCTATGGGCATATATTAATTTCAGAGCAAGGAAATTTCCAGTTTTAGGTTTGATACACCTTCCTGATGTAGAAATCTGATAGAAGGTGGGTAGCAAAGGGACCAAATAGACAGAAAAGTTGATTTCATATCTCTTTGAGAAGACATTTTCAGTCCACAGCCAGTTGTTATTTGCAGGAATCTGTTGTACTATGAGTATGTTGGATGGGTCAGGAGGAGAAAGGAGAGCACAGGGCACATCCCCGTGGTGGTGAAAAGACTAGGAACCCCGTGCAGACATTTGCTCTGTTCTTGTGGCAGAGGTTAAGGCCCAGCCAGGAAAGAAGCTGATTCCTGGGAGGCAGAAAGGGAGATTGGTTACGGAAAAACACACTTCATTTTACTGACATTTTCACAGCTTTGAAACACTTTGTTAATTTGCAGTAACAGCTTTTTCAGTCTTGTCAAAATAAATGTCCATTGCAGTTAGGAAAACCCCAACATTTACTCAGTTGCAGCTAAATGGAAGGAAGGTGGACTCATTTGTCATGGTAAGGAGGGTGCAGACAGCTTTGTGACTAAGTGCCGAAGGAGAGGAGGGCTGAACATGAAGTCCCTCCCTTGCTCTGCGACCTCAGACAAACCACAGCATTAATCTGTGCCTCTTTTTCCCTAGATGGAAAACAGAAAATACTGGCTTTCCCCTGCAAGGTACAATGAAACCTTATTTACTCATGATGTGAAAATATCCTGAGCTCCTTGGGTGAGAGGCAGTCAGTAGAAATAGGCTATAGACTCATTTTTTTCTCTATTTTGAAAGGCAGGAGAAACAAGCTGGAGAAAACGCTTTACAGGTTTGTTTTTAAAAGACCTGGAACTCTTCTTTGATGATGGTTGTTCTCTGGCTTTTCTCCTTATAGGTACTATGCTATCTGCTGCCAGCCTTTGGTTTACAGGAACAAGATGACCCCATTGCGCATTGCTGTAATGCTTGGAGGGTGCTGGGTAATCCCAACGTTTATTTCTTTCCTCCCTATCATGCAAGGCTGGAATAGCATTGGCATCATTGATCTGGTGAGTAGCTAAGGAGGTGCACCAACCTGGTGAGATATTCAGTGCTGTATATTCTTTAAAAAGCAATATGCAAAGGAAAAAAGGTAAGAAAGGCTGAGGGAGAAACTATTGGTATTGATGCAGAGGGGCTGCTGAGTTTCTGGAGGATGTTTTTAAGGGGGTTTGAAATGACTCTGTCCTGGAAGGACTGTCACAAAGACATTGGTGGCTCTGGGAGAGGATTTTACCTGTCTCTACTAATCAGTTCAGTGTGAAGTCCTTTGAAAACATGCCAAGGCCCATCTGGCTCCCAATGGGCACCTTGGGAGTCCTTGGTTCCCCTTGGCCTCTGCAGCTCTCAGGGACTGTTGGCTGCTGCCGGCTGAGCCTGATGGTCTCTCCTTGCTGTGCTAGCATGTTTGGAGAGCCGGGAAACCCAGATTTCCCCAGAAGGGATGATGCTTTGGGCCAGTCCCATCAATATCCCGTGTCTTGGTGTGAGCCTTTAAGGGGAGGAGAAGGTGAAGTTCCCCTCTGCAAGTCAGTTCAGCAGGAGTCAGTTTTCCCCACCGCAGTCTGGCTTCACTTGCAGGACCCTATCTACAGGCACGGAGATAAGAGCTGCAAATCTGCTCTCCTTTCAGTGTGGAGATGCAGGAATTGAAAAATGGCAAACTGTGAAAACACCTTATTTAGAAGAGCTTGTTTAAAGAGATGTGGTGTCTCCTATGCCAAGTCTCAGTCAATAAAATATGAATACTTTTTGGCTCATGGAGAATAACAGGTGGCGGCTGCCAAGCCTCTAGACAAGGCGATAAAGCCAAAATTGCTTCCAGACAAGCACCTTTAGGACATGCAGCTGGTAGAAAAGGGAGGTGCATTTTGTTTATTCAACAAACCATGTCAGGTATCTGATTTCTTCCACTGATTTGTTGCCCCCACCTTTTCAGAAAAGACTTGACACTCAGCTGACTGTTCTTCAACGCTAGTGCAAGCCCTGCCCTTCCTGGTAACTTGCTGATGTTCACCAGGCAGATTTCAGTAGCTGCATGTTGAGAGGTAGCGCAGGGTTCAAACACCACCTAGTGAAAGTGCTTTATAGTTTACTTTAGAGGTAAACTTCCTTACATGCCCAGTTAAATAATTTTGATATTATAGTTTTAAATAGGAGACCAGGTTATTATCTTGTTGGAATAAACACCAGAAATTATGGGCCTGATGGACCTGTAGCAACATTGTTCTGTAGCAAGAATAGCCTCAGAGAAGTCCTGTCTGTCTCAGTTATGCCTCCTGCTTCCCAAACTCACGTGCAAGACCCCTTTCTTCATCTGCTCTCTCTGTTTCCATCACAAGTCATTGACCAGATCTCAGCCTATGGACTCAAGCTGCAAATTTCTCCTGTCCGGGCTGCTTCCCACAGCCCCTGTGCCTGTGAAGCTCGGTGTCACCCCAGCCTGAAGCTGCCCTCAGCTGCTGAGGCCACTGCAGCCCAGTTCCTTCCCTGTCCTTCCCCCTGTGGGACTCAGTTGGGTGAAACTTGCACGTCCTTGGTGTAAAACCATGCCCTGATGAACAGAGCAGTGAGCACTGCAACAAACCACAGCACAAAGTGACCCTATTTCCCCTCTCTGTGTCTGGCCTGGGGTGCTAGGCTGATTTTCACTGCCCTGTTGCGGCATGCTTTAAGATGCCAGAGCTGCAAGATGGGCTGGTCCAGCAGACCTGGGGAGCAGCAGGGCTGGAGAACCCATGGTGTGAGCACAGGCAGGAGGGGCAGCAGTGGGTAAGGCAGGTACCGCGGATGGGAGAGGGGAGGGAGGAGAGAGAATCAGAAAGCGGTGGTGGTACGTTCTGGCAAACAGACTGCTGGCATCAGAGGAGGCAGTGCTGAACCTCTTCCCTTCTTCTTTGTCCTCATCCTTCTTCTCCCTGCACCAGATTCAGCAAAGGCAGTTCAACAAGGCTTCCAATTCCACCTACTGCATATTCATGGTCAACAAGCCATACGCCATTACCTGCTCCGTGGTGGCCTTCTACATTCCCTTCCTCCTGATGGTGCTGGCCTACTACCGCATCTACGTCACGGCCAGGGAGCACGCCCGCCAGATCCAGGTGCTGCAGCGCGCGGGGGCCCCCACCGACGGCCGGCAGCACCACCCGGACCAGCACAGCACGCACCGCATGAAGACTGAGACCAAAGCTGCCAAGACCCTGTGCATCATCATGGGGTGCTTCTGCCTGTGCTGGGCCCCCTTCTTTGTCACAAACATAGTGGACCCTTTCATAAACTACACGGTGCCAGGGAAACTGTGGACGGCTTTCCTGTGGCTGGGCTACATCAATTCAGGGTTGAACCCTTTCCTCTACGCCTTCCTGAACAAGTCCTTCAGACGTGCCTTCCTCATCATCCTGTGCTGTGGTGATGAGCGATACCGAAGGCCTTCCATCTTGGGGCAGACGGTTCCCTGTTCCACCACCACAATAAATGGATCAACTCATGTACTAAGGTGAGTGTTTCTCAGATGCTGCAAAATGCCTGGAGTCACTAGAAAAAGTCCTTCTCTAGAGTTTTCACAAAGTATTGGTTTCGCTTCGCCTTTGAAATGTATGATCAATTAACTGTTTAAAAAGGTGGGGGGGCGGGCAAGAGAAGCACTCAGAAATCCTTAGGGTGCTCAGACAACCTGGTTTGTAGATAAGAGATATGCGTTGGCACGTGCAGTTTCTCCAGAGATGTGTTCAGGAAAGAGTTGGGAGAATGCAGAAGTCATGTATGCATTTTGGTAAGCCCTGCTTTTTTTGTTTGAGGGTAATAACTTCACACCATGGGGAGGAGGCTGCCTACTCCATCTTCTCTAGCAAAGGGATCATGGCTCCCATTGCCCCTTCTCAGGTTCCGCCTTTGTAGTCCCACCAGCCACTGCTGCATCTTCTGAACTAATGAAGGGCAAAGGATGAGCTTCCCCAAACGCCCTGACCCTGCTGGGGCATTTCAGAGGCTCTCTAGGAGGAGAGGTGCTCGCCATTTTGGTTTAGCAGCTCAGAAAATGGTGGGATGTCTGCCTTTTACTGTAGCCCAGTCAAAGCCTGCCCCTGTGCAAGGCAGCAGCAACCATCTCTGTGGGAGCCCCAGAGCTGAGCATGCCTCACACGGCTGCAGGACCTAGTTCTGGTGGTTAGCAGCTTGGGGTCCCAGTGAATTTGGACCCCACACCTCACCCTTTGCTGAGTACCACAATGTATTCATTGCAGGAGGAGAGCGTGTGGGCTGTGCTCTGCTGGGGTACAGAGGGGTTTGGAGGGCTTCATGGTATGAGACAACCTCTGCTGTCTTCTCCTCACTGAGTGGAGAGGTGGGAGGCAGAGCATGGGAGGAAGGGAGGGAAGAACAATTATCTCCTGTGATATCAGAACAAACTGCAGTCTCTGAAAAAAGCCCCATAGATGTTTCTATGCAACTGTCTAGAGGAGATTTGGTTCTTTTGGTATATGGATTCATGGCCCTTCACATGCAGATGAGGACTTGGTAACCAAATTTGTGTTCAGAGCTGACCCCATCTTCTGGAGACTAAATCAGACACTGAGCACTTCCCAACTGAGTCTGATCTGCTGGTTTGCCCCAGGCTCCCTTCTGCAATGATCTCTGAAGTTCTGGAAAGAGTCCTGAGCCATATAATGGATAGGAGATGGGGCAGGGCTTGTCATAGCCTTGAGACAGACCTCTCAAACTTTCTAGGTCATGAAGGACTTTACAACATCTTTATCTTCTGCTGATTAAAAACTTCTCATGGGCCACGGTCCCAGAGCCCTCTGTCTGTGATGGCTGTGTGGCACTGTGCCATGCTCAGCCTGTATTTCTATCGGAGCCATGCTCCCGGGGACAAGCCAGATGCTCCTCTGCTGCAGTTCAGAGAACTGAGAGAGCAGCCCTTGCTGGGTACAGGAGACCATCCCGCAGTGAGCAACCCAGTACCTCTGGCTGTGGAGCTGCAGGGGCAAAGGCTGCAAATGTCCCTGTGTGGGGAGGGAGGGCTCGTTCCAGTCCCTGGTTAACCAGGGGGGCTCCATGCTCTCACAACTGCACCCGGTGGGCGCAGGGGACAGTCTGGTGGCCTTAAACACAGAGAGTGGTGTCTAGGTTGGCTGGCAAGCATAGCGAGAAGATGCTTTTTGTTAAGTATACAGGGCAGAGAGATGACAGGGAGCATCTCTTCAGTGTGTGTTGGAGATGTAGAGGGCAGGGAGCACGTCAGCCCAGAAGGTGAATTGCTTCAGTCTGTGCTGACGTTTGACCTCCAAGTGTTGCAGATAGCCATGCCGGTGCCTCCTCATGTCTCCAGGTTGTCTTGCTGCTTTGTCACTAAGTTATCTCTCTGTGAGACCTCATGGTCCTGCTGTGCCCTGTGAGACTGGCAGGCTCCAGCCAGCACTGCCCTGGGGACACTGGGCGGTGGAGATGGGCTCCCAAGCTCCAGGAGGGCTGAGCAGCTGGTGGTTTCCTTCATTCTCTGCTGAGTGTCCCTGAGCTGACAAACGCCTCATTTTGAGACTCTTTTTAAAGATATCAATGTCCCTGCAGCGGCCAAAGCAAATGTGAAGAGTCACCTCTCCTCCAAAGCTAGGGCTGGCCATGGTCTTGCCCGCCCCAGCCAGCGGGGGAGACTCTGGTGGGCTGCAGGAAATGGTGGGATCCCACCATGGAGCTGAGATAGATTTCCAGCTTCTCCCTCCCACTTGTACCACATAGAAGTTATCCATGGAAATGTGTAACAGTGCTGTCAATCTAGGTGTCACAACCATTGCAAAAGGCCCTGTAAGAACCAAACCCGCACAGGGCATCTTGTCCACTTCTAGCTTTTATGAGTACTTTCATGGATAGAGCATGTTGCCTCTCTTCAACATGCTACGTGTGTGAATCAGGTTGTCTCCTGCCTTTCCGTATCACTCCAGCTCTGCAGAAGGTACTCGCTTCCCATTGCAGCGTCCCCTCCTCCCCCGGCACGCGGGAGGGATGCGGCTCTGCACATCAGCACTTCACACAGCAGTTATTTTCTGTTTTTCCTCAGTTTTGTAACTGATGAGAAAAGCGTGACTTCTTTTCCTGGTGCAGATTATGCACCGATGATGATAGAGTTGTGGGGATTAAAGCAAAACCAACTAATTTTAGTCTTTGGATAGTTAAGCTCACTTGAAGAATTTTTATTTCTTCAGTGCTTCTCTCTTAAATGCAAAAAAGGTTGAACTCAGCATGGATGGAAGAGAAATTTAGTGAGACAGGTTCTCTCAAGTTACAGTGTACATTTGCTTTACTAGCTTGGAAATACAAGGGGTTTGTGTCCAGCAGCTGAAATATTGAGACCTTCCTGTATGGGTTGGCTTCACACCAACCCAACCGAGAAGCTGCACAGGGGCTGGACCTGGTTCACACACTTCTTTTCCAACCTCAAAGTTGTTTCTTCCTGACCAAGAGCTTCTGCAAATGGGCAAGTTGTGCAAGTGGGATTTTACAGCTGCTTTTTTGTACCCTGGCAGGGAGAGCAGTGATGAGAAGGACAGACCTTGTGCTGAATTTAGGGCAGAGCTCCTCCCTCAAAACTGCAGAGATTTGCAGTTTTGTATTAAGTTGACGTGAGTCATTTAGCCTCAAAGGGAGTCAAGAGTGGTTGACAGTAGAACTGGGTTTTCTGACTCCTCTCTACTTCCAATCTTGAGACCATCTGAAGCTTCCTTCAGCTCTACCTGTCCAAACCACTCTGTCCTTGCTCACAATCATCTCACCGGTGCGTTTGCACATGCAGAGAACATCTTTGTCACGGTTAAATCCAGGCTCTTGCTCTTGGATGCGTCTGACTTGTGACAGTGCCTTGCAGGGAGGGAAGGCATTTCTCCTTTTTTTCTTCTGACAACTTTTAGAGTCAAAATATTCTGACATTCCCATTTTGGGATTTTTCACGTTTATATTAGGAATGGGGAAAAAAGAAGAAGGAAGAGCAGAGTGCGATAAAACACTGCAGTGAGAAGAGGCAGACGCCCTCACCACACACAGACTGAGAGACCACTGGGGAGACAGTTCTCATTCTTTCTTTTTTTTTTTAATTTATTTTTCAACTGATCTGTGAAGACGGTGGTGCTCTGGGTGACCCAGGCAGGGAGAGACTTTTTCCAGCACACCTGGGGCCAGACTGCACAGTGGCTCAGCTGCTTACCTATGATGTAAGGGTGACTGCAGCTTGCTTAATCCCCTGGAAACCACCCCACTTTATCCCTAAATTATGAACCAGAAGATGGGGAAAGGATTTCCTGACACCCATCCCTTGGGTGGGGTAAATGTGGTGCAAAACGTGTTTTGAAGATGTCATGAAGAGCCAGGAGACAGGATTCAGTTAGAGCTGGATCTATCTGTACGGTGGGAAAGAGTGTTAGAATTAAATATTCAGCTTTGAAAGAAAATTTTGATTTGCCTGTTTTCCAAGTTTGTTTCTGCAAGTGTTGGAATTGCCAGAAACCCTTTTTTTTTACCCCTGAATATTCACCTATTTCAATTCTGTTGTGTATCATCAATGGCAAAATTCAGGCAGGACACATGCAAATGGTGGATTGAAATCTGCAGGTGTGGCTACAATCTGAAATTCATGCCCTATTCATTTTTCAATGGCTGAGATTACAACTCACACGTCATACACAAAGGTTTGTTTCTCTGGTTGCAGCACAAATTGTATAATTCATTATAAATATTTGCAATTCATAGTTCTAATAACCTATGGTTTGGAATATCATTCATTGAAAGGACTTGGGAATCATTCTGAATAATGAGTGGATAGGAGAATTTACAATGAGCACTCAATGAACGTATGGCAAAAATTAGTACAATAATTAGCTGCAATAGATATGGGTTTCTGGATAGCTGTAGCATGTGTTCAGGAGTACTGTGCACCACAAGACTGAAAGCAAAATGCCATAATCATCTGAAAAATGTTGTCTTCCCCTTAAACATAGTGCTTGCATATCTTTTGTCATGCATAGATATTTATTCAACACAAAACAACAAACTCATGCCTTCATGAATCATTAAAGTCTCGTACTGCACAAGTGGATGGGAACCCAGATCAGCATTGCCTGAATTCTTGCATAAAACAAGTTCTGAAATTTTGCCACAGTGAAGAAGATGACTTTGGGTAAAATATCATTGAGCAATGATCAAAGTAGACAAACTCTGGAACAGCTGGGTCAAGGCTTTGGTATATTCCCCATTTCCTCTCAGAAGTGTACTGTTCAGCACAGCACAGTGTATTAGTCTCTTCAGGGAAAGCTATAATGAGCGGTTTATTTACTCATTTTGCATCATAGAGAGGTCTTCTCAGAAAGGGCTGCTGCCAATTTTACTTCTCCAAAGTAAAACACATTCTGATTTTCCTTTTGGAAGAGCCAAGAGAAACAAAGTGGGAAAAAAAGAAGCGTGCAGCTTGGGGGGGGGGCTGGAAGTTCATCGTCCTCATAAATACAAAATTAAATAAATAACCCAGTCGGCCCACACTCATGTCACCAGTCTGAAGGTGCACAAATCGCTGGGAGAAGCGTGCAGTCCATCACTGCGTGCAGCCGGCACTCAATGCCAGAACGCTGCTGCGGAGTCTTATTGCTCCCTGTAGGGAACAAGAGTAATTGTGCCAGTAAATCTCCTGAACTGCAGCGGTGCTTCCCTGCTGCCGCTGGAACAGGCGGCGCAGCAACCCGGGACTCCAGTTGTTAGAAGTTTAGCAGCTCCACGGCTTACAGATCTGTTGGAATAGGAATAAATCCACCCTGGTTGTAGGGAAGAGAGGGTCAGAGCGGCCGTGGGGCGAAGGAAGAAGTGATGTGTGCCTGTGACGCTTCCCCAGCGGGAGTGCACAGGGGTGGTCCTGCCCCACGGCTCAGTCCCCTACACGTCACCCCCCACGGAGCTGCCCCAGTGCTGAGTTGGAAGCCCCTCCTGGCACATCCACAGTGTGAAATGTCTACTCTAATTTGAGGGGAGACCCATAGTGGCACCATCGGTGTCCACACAGTGAGGGGAGCTCCTCGGGTGCCCTGTGCAGCCACTGCTCCCAACTCTGTGCAACCAGACCTGCCTGTTGCAGGGGTTTGATGTGTGGGATTGGCAGGAGGGTTGGGGCTTGAGGGGGAATTTGCACCTGGGTTTAGCTTTGTGTTGCCACTTCCAGTCTTTAAAGGCAAAGGTAGGAGTTCTTCCTTTCTCCTTTCCTTTTCCTGGCCAGGAGCAGAGTAGACTTCGGGCTAGGGGCCGTTATGTGCAGGTGCAGGTGGGATGGATGGGCTGAGGGCATTGCATTACTTTATGCAGCTTTAAAATAGTGAGTAAGTTGGAAGAGTCTTTTCCCCCTCCATTTACGAGGTAGCTTTTCACAAAGATGAGCAGCCGTCCTGAAACCCTCCTGCCTTTGCAAGGCTGCCAGCTCAGAGTCTGATCTCCCCTGGCTCCTGGGGTCTCCCTGACACCCCGACACAGAGAACTCCCTGCCTGAGCGGCAGGCTGGGTGCTGCCAGGATGCCCCAATGCCCACTGCTGTGGAAGCCAAGCAATTTGCATCTTTTCAAAGATGATTTTGAATGACCATGCCTTTTCAACAGCTTCAGTCTCACAAGGTGATTAACTCCATCAGTGCTCAGTCACCTCCTCACAGGTCAAATCCTGGCTGGACAGGTGTCCCTGTGCTACCACGCACCGTCCCCTTCTCTTACGGAGTCACCCTCAGGGGAATGGGCGCATTTGGAAGCTGTTTCCAACCTCCTGGGCTGAGAAATGGGTTAACAAGATGGGTTAGAGACTGCTCTGGTTTCCCTGTGAACCCGGGCATGGGTATGGGTGAATCACGTAGCAGGTTCAGTGCCCGGCATGGGTCATTTCACTTGCGTTCGTAGGCATGGACGGAGCAGTGATCCCGTCCTGCCTGAGCCAGTGGGATTTTGTGGGCTGCAGTAACAGAGGTTACTACTCAGAGATGCTTTCTGGTGGAACTGGCAGGTCTCTCTCAAGGATCTGGGTTTACAAGTAAACTATCTCCTCCTGTTCTGCCTCCTCCTGTTCCTCTTATCTCTTATCCTTCCTTAGGCACTAAGACAGCCGCAGAGACTGCAGAGCTTCCCGAGGCAGAGTAACACACTTGCTGCCGGGGGTCGGAAAGCCTTGGCGATCCCGCCGCTCCTCTTCCTCCTCCTCTGCAGCAGTGGGGCTTTCCTACCCCAGCCCGGCCGAGCCTCCAGCCGACAGCCTGGCCAGCGCAGCCTCCCTGTCCTCTGCTCCCCTGCCTCCTCTCCAGCCCTCCCGGGGCAGGGCTGTCCCGTGGTGTTCACAAGCCAAAAGCTCTCCCAGCACGGGCGCTTCGTCGGCAAAGGTTCATTTAGCCTCAGACGGGGAGGACGCGCGCCTTCGTTATCGCATTTTCCCGCGGGACAGAGTGGTGGCCGCTGGCAGCGGCAGAGGTGTTTTGGAGAAAGGAGAGACCGTGGCAGCGAGCATGGAGGGGACAGGTTGGGCATGGCCAGGACAATGTCTCAGCCCTCCCTGCTGAAGTCCATAAAACCCATTTCAGTAGCAGCAGAGAGGAATCTGAGCCCGGGTCTGCTGCTGCCGCTGCTACATGATGCTAAATGTTTGTCTCCCCTCTGTTTTCTCTCTTTCTCTCTCACACATGTGCACTTATTTGCAGAAACAACTAATTATGTAAACCAGAGGGAAGTTATTTCTGGAAAGGAGATGTTTATGGGGCGTGTTATCAGGGAGGTGTTACAGCTCTGCTCTGTTTGTGATGTTGGAAAGAGGACGGTGCGGGAGGGCTGCAGCAAGCAGCCGGCCAGGCTGGGCAAGGAAGGGCTTCAGTGCTGCTTTAAACAAAAACAAACAACAAAAATGAAAGACAATTAGGTATTTCAGTACATGCACAACTTTGCTTGGACAAACTTGCAGAAGGCTCTGATCTTCAGCCGGCCCAGAGGTGAAAGATTAAGGTTTGGGTTCAAGCTCAGGGTCTCCTGACTACCCTCAGCTTCAAAGCCAGCTATTTGCATTCCTCATTCACTCTGTTAGGCTGCCTGCAGGCTCCACCAAATTAGTTGAAAGAGTAAAAATCCAGTATTTATTGGTTCTTCCAGAGTTTCTGAAAGGTTTGTTTTTTGGCTTTTGCTCTTAAGGAGAAATAGGCAAGCAGCAGGTGGGCACCTGCGTGCACAACACTCACGAACAGACCCAGCACGGGAACAAAAAATATCAATAACAAACATGCTATTTTAGCTTGGTTTGACCAAATTTAAAATTGATCTGGAAGTGAGTCTTTACCACGACTCAGTTTTTAAACACAAAGGATGCAGGTCTTTGATTTAAAATTGATTTTTTTGTATATATTTTAGCACTAACTACAACATGAATACCCTTCTAAAAGGGTTTTTTTCCCCCTTACACAAACTGAATAAATGTTCTGTGATTTTTTTCTTATCACTAAAGTGTCACTTGGAAAAGTATTTCAGTGGCAGAATACTACTGCCCAAAGCTATATGGTTATTTAGAGTAAAATCAGGCCATTAGGGTTAACATTTCTGACTGGCAGGAACTGCATGGGAATTTTAATGATCCTGCAAGATGGATCAGAGCTTTCACATATGTTACCATCTTCTTCACTGCAAGGTCATTAGCCCCAAGACAGATCATTCGGACTTGGTCTGCTCTTTCCTTCATTGCCTCATTGCTCGCTGTTTCGCACTGGATTTCCATAGGTCATTTCAGAGGCACAATGTAAGCAGCGCATATTTTGCTGTGCTTGTGAGACTCGGAGCAATTACAGGCTGCTGAGCTCTAGAATGTGTGTTGTAATTTCTCCAGCAGGCACCTTATTAATGGGACCGATAGGCAAGAATTTCACCCCTTTGTGAATGTGCTGATAAAGCACATTCCCACTAAGCTCTTTTTAGGAAGTTTCAGAGCAAAGGGTTGAGAAACACAAGAAGTGGTGACATCCCCCTGGCAGCTCCATCCCCTGCAAACTTTGCTTTTTTGTGTAATTCCTCTTTTTGACAGGAGTTTAGTGGAAATTCCCTGTTGAGAGACACAAATAAGTTTTGTTTTCAGAGAAGCTGATGAAATACTGCGAGGGTGCAGCTAATACCTTTGTGTAAGTTTGAGCTGGGATTTTGATTTTGGCTCTTGATGGATTTTTTTTTTTGCTTTGTCATAGCAAATAGATGCAAATATGATGTTGGCATGCAAATCATGCTCCTGTGATTAAATTACTGTGATTAGCAGGCCTGTGGGCAGCCACTGTCAGCTGACTGTATCCTGCAGGAGCATTATCATATTGCTCTGTGGTGGCCAGAGGACATGAATGAACATCCTCTTCTGCGGCTGGGAGGTCTCTGTCCTTAGGGACAGTACTTAGCAAGAGGCACAAGAGAAACTAATGAAATTTTTCATTTAATAGACATAAATCTGTTGGTGGACTTGACTTTAAATTGCGGTAGCATTATTTTCATCAGCTGTATGTGCCTGGATAAGTCCTGCTGACATCCTGGGGTGCTGTCTGGCAGCCCTTTTCACCGGTCTTGTGCATTTTCCCCATTAAAAGTCTGCAAGCACAGCATTAGGCATGGCCGAAAGCACAGCCCATCCAGCGTGAGCACTGCTGGAAGGGTTATCCAGTGGGTGGTCCCGTGGGTCATTCTGGAGGCTGCTCTTTCCACCTGGTACAGAGCCATGCCAAGGAGGGAAACCTCATGATAGCTCTTCATCAGGCATGAAATATTATATCAACCAAAACAATTTAAAAATGGTAACTTCAGAGTATTTCTTTCGGTTTTGGCACAGCCCAAGGGCTGAGCCCTCTGGGCAGTGCAACCAGAGATTACTCAAGATGTGATTTCCACTCCCATAGTTTCAATTCCAGTATCAGTTCCCCGTGCTGGCAGCAATGGCACCACGCAGCTCCGTACCACAGCCCCAGCACAGCTGGCTCCTTTCAGCCAGCAGAATGGAGGCTGAGAGGGGATCTCATTGCTCTCTGTAAATACATCGGGGTAGAGACTGGGAAGGGAGAAGAGTTATTTAAACTAAGGAATAACGCTGTGACAAGAACAAATGAATATAAAGTGGCCAGGAATAAATTTAAGCATGGAATTAGACATAAGTTTCCAGCCATCATGGCTGTGACAGTTTGAAAGAACCTCTTAGTAAGAGTAGTGGGGGGAAAAGTCTGATTTTTACCAAGCTGAAGCCTGATGAGTTTACAAAAGTCATCTCATCATATGATATGACTGTGGTAGCAGGAAACTGCCTCAGGACCCCACAAAGGCCCACTTTTGCCTTAATTCTGACCCTTGTGGAAACCAGAAGCAGAGCTGAACTGCTGCAGGTCTTGTCGATACCTGACCACACTATGTGAAGTGCAGCTTTCTCCCCCATCCTGCTGATTTTGTATCCATCAGGGAGCATTGAGAAAAACAGAATTTGTCCCTGTTTACCAAAAGACCTCACAGGCCGGGTTCCCGTTCCTGTTCTCCTCTGGGCAGTGGCTGTAGTGCAGAGTCACCCACTGGCTGGGAAGTGGGCTTTTAAAGACCGTAACCCTGTGGATCAGCAGCTTGGTATCCTCAGGTTGCCTCTGTCTCATTCCCGAGATCCAGGTTTGGCACAAATTTGCGCCCACAGATAAATAGGGAGGACATGGTCCTTAAGTGATAGTGTTCAGACTATTCGTCTAGACCATGATATAAAAAATCTGAAAAGACAGAGTAATGTCTGTAGCACTGGTAAATATGAAATTATGGAAAGTAGCTCTCAATTCTTCAAACTAATTTTATTTAGAAGGTTGCAATTTGCAAGAAGTGTGACACATTTGACTTGGTACCTTCATCAGCATGGCAAGTATTAACTAGATCATCCCCATGGTTTGTAAATTGTAGTAAAATGTCCATCTTCTAGCAGGTGTATTTCTAGTCAGGATTCTTAAGGAACAGGTTTTGGCCATAAACTGTTTACTTTTAATCTCCTCTCTGAAGAAAAACAAATAATTGCTGATAACATATGCAGATAGCACAAGATTAGAGGTCTAACAGTAATAAGAGTGAGCAGCACGGGGCTGCTCTGCGCTCTGAATTACTTGGTTAACTGAGCACAAGGAAGATGTTTCCACAGAGTTACAGAAACATGGTCTTTATGGCTGTACCTCTTGGCATGCTGAGCACAGACCACAGGCTACGCTGGTAAACAGCCAGTGTGAAACAGGCTTCCATGCTGACCATCAGCTCCCACTTGGTACTGTGCCTGGAGGGGGAAGGTGGCTGTTCCCGTGGACACGGAGCCAGAGCAGCCCACCTACCCAGCCTGGGCAGGGGTACCACGCTCTGCAGGGAGGCTGGAAAAAATGAAGTGTGATTAAAGGTTTCAAAAAGAGGTTGTAACAAAATGGTCCTGGCACATCAACTACTTACCTTGTACTAGCAAAAGAAGAGAGATCAGTGTCAGGGTACAGAAGTCTAGTGCACAGATGTGTAGCAGGGGAAAGACCTGGAAGTTTAAAGTGCACAGACTTGCTTTAGAAACAGTTTAATAGTGAAAATCATAAGCCATGACACAGATCATTATGTGCAGTTTTCTGCCCCTAGAAACTTAAGATTGAAGGTTGGCTTTCTTTGTAATAACCTCTCTAGTTCTAGAATAGGTATTGAAGACAAAGCAAGAGTGAGTTCAGGGAAGACCTGTAACCTGTTTTTCTCAGGACATACGGGGTGATGAGAAGGGTCTCTGCTGGTTGAGTGGCCTGGTGTCCAGGGCAGGGATGTCCTCAGCCCCTTTGCTTTCAATCCGTTGCTTTGTTGTACTAGCACTGAGGGCACCCAGCCAGGAGCAAGTTCACCATTTTGCTGGGTGCTGCACAATTTCAGAGGGGAAAGGCAGCCCGAACCCCCGGCAGCCATGCCCAGGACAAGCGAGGGGACAGGTGGTGGGAGCTGGGGAGCAGAGGGACACCGTGCAGCACTGAGCTCACAGGCTGGACCACAGCTCAGCCCATCGGCTCCCAGCAGTGTGTGGCTTTGTAGGGAGAAGGAGTATTTTATTGCAGCCCGAGGGGGGTGATGAGTGCGAGAAAGGAGAAAACAGCTTCCAGCTCTGTCCCTGAGGTATTTGCAGGGGCAGCACAAGTGCATTGGTTTGCATTTGGGTCAGCACAAGGGCTCTCAGTGACCTTGAAATAACCTCTGTTACTTCTCTAAATACATTTCTTTTGTGCCTTTGCTCTTATTTCCCAGTTTCTTCTTCGGAGTGAGTATGTGATGGCATGTACAGTATACACAGATGTCTTATCTCAATTTAAAGCTACACTGGACAAAGTAGTTAAAAATAGTACAGGGGGACAATCTTGTACCGGGAAAAGGCTCAGAATGGGGAATTAGAATATAGCACTTATTAGTTCTTCCCTTTTGCTAATGTTGTTAATCTTAGTCAAGAGATAATTTGGTTTTCACTGAAATTGCATTAGCTACAAACCTGAAACGGTATTCTGTAAAAATATGGGAGAACCTTAAACTCAATAACAACTAAAAAAAGAGTTTTGTAATTTGTTGGAGGAGCTTTCTTGTCATTTTTTTTGAAGCTTTGCCAATATTTACAATCAAACTTATGTTCCAACTTCCCTGGCATGATTTTACAACTTGGCATCAGTCTTCTCCACTGTAACAGCCTTCTAGTGTTAGCTGTAACCCCTTCTAACGTTCACAAATACTGTGACGGGGAGTGGTGAGGGATCATGATCAGGACAGAGAGCTATAAATATCAGGAGGTACGTGATAGCTCAAACAGGAGATACGGGCTGAGTCAGGAAGTGCAGGGTGAGGTTATACACTCTGCTATGCAGGATGCAAGAGCAGAGAAGCCCTCGGGTCTGGGAATTTAGATTCAGCAGAACAGCAGAAGTTCACAACAGCGGAAGTTACCACCATAAAAACAGAAAGTTGCACACATGGCAGAGGGCTTGGCCGTTTGTTGTTCTGTGCAGCATCAAACAACCTGCAAACTAAAAGTTGGGACATCATCGTCCACACAACTGGCTTGTCCCTCCTTTCCCCTCTCCTTCATCTGAAGAAAGACGTGTGTATTTCTGTATGTCCTGACTTCTCCAAGTAGGTGAATGCCCAGGGCAACCTGTGGCACACAAAGCTCCTCCAGGCAGCCGATGTGGTGCCCACAGAGGCTGATTCCACTCTGGGCAAGAGCATCTGCAATGGCCAGGACATACATTCAGCATGGCATCACGCATGAGAATGTGCAGAGGGCAAAGCAGGCACAGGCACGGCTGGGCAGGTGGGAAGCCACAGTAAGGGCTTCTTCCCTTCCCATCACTGCCAGAACACTTCCCCATGCTGGTCGCCTGTGCTCACCTTGTCCTGATGCTCCCATCACTGAGCCCTGGACCTCTCAGCTTTCTCAGCTCTCCTCCAGCTGCTTTCTTCTCACTGTTGAAGTGCAAGGGTTAAAAAGGAAAACTGGGGAGAAAGGGTAGAGAGCCAAGGGCAGTGCTACAGCCCGGCTGATTGCTTCAGCCAGGGAAAAGTACACATGCACTTGCAGCTGTGCGTAAATGGGAGCTGGTGCCAGCGGAGGTTTTGGCCCCTTTTACTTAACAGTGACACAGACACATCTCCAGGCTTTTTCTGTCATTCTGTAATGTCACCCCGAATGGAAGGGAGCGGGAGCTGCCGAGAGCTGCCGGGCTGTTTGGCACAACCTTGCCTTTGGGCTCCCACTGCACAAACACCCCTGGGCCAGCATCACCACCATCATGGGTACCAGCTGCTCCCCACATCACTTAAAATCCAAACATCAGGAAAAAGAATCCCAAAGGCCAAGAGCTGCAAAAGAGAAAGAGAGACTCCAGCAGAGCCTGGAAAATAAAGAGCAGGGTTTGCACCATTAGTTGAAGGCAGAAAAGCTCTGTGAGGGTGGGAGCTTCTGGCAGGATGTGGTAGTTGGGAGCCTCCCCGAAGCTGTGCTCACTGTCTCAGATACAGCCCCTGCTCTGTCCCTGCCGAGTTTTGGGAAGGCAAAGCGTGTCTGTGCTTACTGAAACACCCACCAGCATTACTGCGTACACCGCACCTCCAGCTTGCGAGGAGGCGGGCTTATTTTTTATTGTGGGTGTTTTCTAAAGTTATTGCTGAAGCCTTTCTTTGTATTTGTAAATGCAATGGGGTTTTAATTGGGGTTGGGTTGTCCCCAAGGTAGGAAGTTGAGACACTAATTTCTTTTCTCTCATCCGTCATCTGTGAAGTCTGGGGTAAGGTTCCTCCTCCTACCCCTTCCCTGCTTTTTCTTTCCTAGGGATCTGTGCTGAATTTAAAAGCTGAAGATATTTTTTTTTCTTTTGACCCTTCAAAATTCTTCTGCAAAAAAGGTTAAACTCTAGGGAAGGGGCGTGGGGTGACTGTGGCTCCCCTCCCCTGCTCGGCATCACACCGGCTCCCGGGGACGGTGAAGTGCCATGCGGGCAGTCTGTGTCCATCACCCCGTCCCTGCTCATCGCTGGCTGCGCACCAGTCCCACCGCCAGCCAAGCCCCACCAAAGCAAACTGCCTGTCCCAGTACAAACCAGCTCCCACAAGGACTCCTGCCCTCGGATAAGCTGATGCTGGTGTCTGTACTGCATCCTGTGTCAGAGGAGGCTGGTACCTTCCTTCACCCAAAACCCACTTGGCTTGCCAATAATCAGGACACTGCTGAAGCCCAGTACACAGCTCAGAAAATGCCTCACCAGAGGAAACTGAGAACTTTTGATAAGAGAAAAGCTTCTTGTAATTGTACTGAGTGAAATCAAGATATTTATCTTATTTCCTACGGAGGAAAGAGGGGATTAGGGGTTTAAAATACCACAGTTTCCTTCAATTTTAGTAAGGTAATCTCTTTCAATATGTCTGTATATTGGAAAAAGAGATTAGAGCCAAGATAAACCCCTTTTTGTTTTTTGGCCTTATACAAGATTCAAGATCAGAACTTCTCTTCTGCATCGGTTTGTTTCTGGTAGGGAAGCCAAGGCACTGAAGGGCACCTTGAGCTTGGAAGTGACTGAAATATCAACTCATTTTTTGTCTATTTTTAATTGCATGACTTGTGCTTTGGGTAATGAAGGCAACTGAAATATTCTGGTGGGGCAGGATCCCAGTTAAGGCTTTCTTTCTGGTCTGAGATTTACTTTTGCTGTTCGTTGCCCTGGTTTATATCTCCCTAGGGAAAACCTAACCCTTGGTTCAGTAGCTCCCCATTTG
>KZ506073.1:180637-193484 GCA_002844005.1 Limosa lapponica baueri | reverse complement strand
TTCTTATTCCTGGCCTTCACATCTCCTTGTGCACATGTCCTACCCAGGCTACCTCAAGATGCCACTTGTGGCAGATCTTCACTAAGCAGGCAGTCTGAGGGCCGTGCTGCTGGTGAGCTGCTCAGAAGCATAGTTTACAGCTCTCCTATGGCTGAAAGCTTTGCTCTTCTGTGCCAAAGCAATTGGCATCACTTGCACATGGGGTCACCAGAATTTTGCAGGCAAAAGTCAAAGGAAATAGTTGAGAATGAGAGGCAAAGGTGCAGGACTCCTGTCTGCATGTCTGACCCCACTGGGAGCAGAACTGGAGGTGGGAGGGATGGGAGACCAGTAGAAAAGTTGATTGTGTTCACTAAAAATAACCAGAAATACTTGCATTTTCTGGTTTGCCTCTGCAAACATTGTCACAACCTTCAAAGATGCAAATTGGCTGCACAAAAGCTGTTAACTGAGAAGTTTTCTGGAGTTTCTAGTTGCATATGAAGGAAGAAATATAGTTTGAAATGTTTCATTTGGAGCACTGGCAATCAAGAAGCAGAAAAAGGAGAAAATGAAAGAGACAGGCAGATGAGTGCTTGCTCATACAAAATTGCCAATAACACAGTGGTTAGATCAGTCACCTTGATAAAAAGCAGAAAAAGGCCTTTGAACGTGAACTGGAGTTGTCTCTTTTTTTTTCTTTTCTGTCTCATGAGAAGTTGCAGACTTGCTCCAGATCAGAAATGGGGAAAATATTCGAAACTGGGAAAACTTGTGGAGAATGGGAAAAGCACATTCTATACCACTCTTATTTTAGCTTGAAACTCATTAGTTTTGACTGAGCAAGTAAGTCTTTATAAATCGCATGTTTCTCAGATACTCTGACCTCCCTTAAACATCCACTCCAACCTGTTAGATCTCCTAGCTGTAAATTAATTTAGCCTGTACACTTTTTCAGGGTATGCATTGTCTTCAAAAGGAGCTCACTAGAGCTCAGCACAACAGATTTCTGCTTTAATTTGGACTACAGTGAGCTACTGTCAGGAAAACATGAATAGAAATCTAATGTAGACTTTTCAGAGTTTTGTTTTTGCTGAAATGTAATGCTTGGTTTAATTTGAAATCTTTCATTTGGAATGCAAGCAGTTGACAAAAAAGTTACTATAAAAATATTAATAAAGGACACTTCTCAAAAACAACAAACTGGTGGATTTAGGTGGCAAGGCCCCAGGGAGCAGAGAGTTAACAGCTCCCAGTACCACCCGCACAAAAGCAAACCCTTCCCAGCCCAGCCCAAGGACATCTGCAAAACCTCACCTCAGTCTCCAGTGAACGTCAGGACAACAGGAACCACCTTCTGCCAGTTCAAAAATGGAAGCAATAAATAATGTAAACAGGTGTATTGGGAAAGGATTACTAAACAGAGAGCAAAGGCAGCTGTGCACTTCGTGATGCTGTGGTCTCCTCCGTTGATATGCCTCCAGCCCAGCTGAAAGCTTTGCCATGCTTGGACAGTTGCAGGCATTTATTATATTTTTTTTCATTTTTCCCTCTGCTATTAGTATGGCCCTCTATGTAAAATTATTTTTCCTGCCAAGGTTAAGGGGACAGAGGCTGCTGAGGCAAAACTGCAAGCTGAGCTGCTCTGGCTGGCGCAGAGCAGCCCTGGGTATGTGCAGCCGGTGTAGGCAGCTTGACACGGATCCTGCAAGCATGAAGGGTAGGCAGGAGCACTTCTGGGAAAAAGAGCAGATCCCTTCCAATTCCCGGCGGTTCTCGGCTGTCCAAAGGTCGCCAGGCACTGTCTCCAGACAGAGGCTCCCTTCTGGAAAGCGACCCGGTGGCTGCAAGCTCCAATAGAGAGGTGGCACACACACCATCAGGGTACTGCTTCCCCTCCTCCTGGGCCACGCTCTGCCCAGGAAATGGAGGCAGTTAGCTTTTGTGTTCAGAGCCGGGAGCTCTGCCCCAAAATTGCACTGCTTTCTGCTTAGCATTGAGGCAGGCGTGACCCCAGACAAGTGAGCTGGACACCAGGGCTGTCCTCATCAGGAGAGGACTAAACAGGGACCTCAGGCTCTGTGGAAACAGTGACTGTTTTTCATTACAGTTGGGGAAGCCAAAGACCAGCAAATTTTTGGCTTTGTTTCCTTAATGAATTGTACAAGTTGGTGTGGGGGGTAGCTCTGCAGGGAAAGAAAGTGGTAAGATTACAAACACTACTGCATCCCCTCGGTGTTTTCTCCCTGGCTCTTGCTGAGTTCCCAGAATAATGCTGGAGATTCTTGTTCCACACAGCTCCCCTCTGCGGTGCTGAGAGCTAATCCAACCAGTTAATTAAAGAGTCCATTGGACTGTCAGAAACAGCAGGAGATGCAGAAGCAATTATCTCCAAATTGGTCATCATCACAATTAAAGTACCATTTGGCAAGTATGTGAACAGCCTGCAGCAGGGTCCCTTTATAGGTGGTAATGCCTTTTCATTATTGGGCCTTATTGCTGGGTGGTGGTGTTTATGATCTGAGTAAAGCTGTCAGGTGAAATGACAGTGACACTTGCCCCCAGTTCTGGGAGGAGTCGGATGCAGAGGCAGCCTGGGATGCTATTTGTAATTGAGCTTGGAGGTTAACGTGCCAGAATATACAAATCCCACTGAAGGAACTCGTAGGCAGGAAAGCTGTGCAACTAATTTGCTGCAGATAACTCATCTAATGCATTTAAACCTTTTAAATTTTTTTCCTGCTCATATATTATGGCTTCCTCAGATACATTCATTACTCAAACCTACTTGACAAATTTCTCTTGAAACATTCAGCCCACACATGCTGGTTCCAAGTGCCGTTGTCTGCTTGTGGTCGGTAGAATAAATCCCACGGTGCTTGGCTTCTCCACTGGGCGAGAGCTGAGGCACATTATTTGTGCGTTCGTGTAGGTGAGATAAAAATGAGTTTCAGCTGCAGCTGTGCTTTCTTTCTGAAACTTGCTTCCCATAGATACTGATGCCTGGAAAATTAATTGTATTTTCAGAGAGCAGATCAGTTAAGACACAGTGGTGTGAAAAAAGCAGGGCTGTTAACAATCCTGTTATCCAACATTAAATCAGTGCCGTGTAACTGGCAGGTAGCTTCGAACTTTCATTTGAAGGGAGAAACTACAGTATGTGAAACAATCCTGGTAACACAAAAGCCCACCAGTGGAGCACTCCTTTGTTTCCTGGACATGTTGGTAAGGTTTTTAGGAATGATGTGCCAGTACCAGAGAAAACCATTACCCCTGCAGCGCAGCTTTCGGACCCTGTATACGAATGGTCTTTCCTCCTCTCCTACCCATCCTCTTTCCCCACAGGGTAAACAGCTGGAAGTGCTGAGCTCACTGCCAGAGGCTTCAGACAGACACTTTGTGCCACAGGAGATCCTGGGACATCTTAATGACTTCTCGTTAGCTTAATGCACCTTTGTAACAAACGGCACCACCTGCTAAATTGCTGATGTTGCACAACTGTTTTCTGACTACTGCAGAAGAAGAAGAAGAAAAGGTTTGGCTCTTTGGGTATCCTGTCAGCGTTCAGTGCCTGTCTGTTGTGCTCCTGAGCAAGTCCTGAGTTGCTCTGAGCTATGTCTGCTTTGTTCAGAGAGCAGGGGATCTCCTGGCTCTCATCCTCTGTATCACCATCTGTAGCAGAGATGTTGCCACACGAGAGGTCTCTTTGGTGGATTGGCTCACAGTGTGCCATGTCTGACTTGGTATAGAAAATTAAAATTACATTAAGACTTGTATGCTTTATGGTCGTCTAATCGGAGTGTCTGTTCAGCATTAGATGCAAAGTGTCTTTACTTGTTTCTTACATCAAGTCTGTATCCTGTTGGTAGAACTAGCACATTTTTTGAAATTTATGATCGTTGTTTAAAGTGATGGAGTACTAAGGGAGACCGTTCAATGGCTGTATCTGCACACACAGTGACCTGTATTAAGGCAACTAAGCCTGACCATGTTGTAAAGCAGCATCTAATACATTGGAGGGTAAATTCCTCCAGGAATATTATTCACCAGGACAAATTCAGACAGGCAGTACAGTTTATACCCTGGCTTTCATTTTGAGCCCATGGCTGATCTACTGGAACTAATGGATATATCATTTGCAGGATATTCATCTACTTTCAGATGCCATTTCAGTGGCATTGTAAGCACCTTAATTAGGAGCCTGAGTCCCAAGTATACTCAATGGAGAAAGAGATGTATCCAGATTAATAATGCCAAGTAAATTGATGTCACAGTATCAGTTTTTGAATATGTAGACAATGACCTTTTTTCTAATGGTTATTCAAACAAATCCCAAGGCTGATGCTACTTCTTTCCCCTCTGCTAACAGCAGGGTAACTGCTATATTCTTCTATTTTCTTAGGCTTTTTTCTTTTTTTAATCTTTATTGGGATGCAGATGTTTTAGGTATGTCTTAGATGTTTGTTACTAAGAGAAATAATATATCTACATCTCTAAACACTTGGGAGAGGAAAGTCTTAACAGAGACCCGATTTCCCCAATATGCATTTGGACTAGGGAAAAACACATTTTTACAGTTATTTGTGCAGCTTCTTACTTCCGGACCTCCTCAAAAAATGGTTTGGTTCAGTTTTAGTTTAAATGAAATGGACCACCAAGAGAACATACCTGGCTTGCTTTGTACCCTTCAGGGGGTTTGCAAGCAAGAATGATTTGATGTGAAATTCTAGAAAGATGTGCTATATCAGCTTTGCTCCAGTTAGCCAACGTTTTTGCTATCACCTCAGATCTGCTTATTCCTACTACACACTGCACACCACTCAGGGAAAAGAGCTGTATGTCATTAGCAAACTAAATCAACAGTTCTGTTCAGAGAGCCATGTTGAGATGGGCAGCAGCAAAGGGGCTGGTAGATGAGGCACAGGTAAGAGACAGTGTGGAATTCCTTACAACTGAATTCTGCTTTTCCATATCTGGCCCAAAGCCTGGAAAAATATCAGAAAGGTATATAGATGACATGATACCTCCAAAGGACATGAACCTGAACAGCACTGGTTTAATAAGACATACTAGAATTGGCATTAAACCCAACTTTGTAATAGACAGACTTTCTTTGTAAGTGGAAATGCCCTGTAACGTTGGTCTTGGTTCCATCTTAAACAGCATTCACTTCCCATGCTAATCTCAAATAATTCTTTAAATGCTTGCATTGAAGACATTAAGTGAAGTGCCTTCAGCTTAGTCCACTCACAGATGATCAGTGTTTCCTAGTTGGTCTTGTTTCCTCTCATTACCAGCTGCACCTTAGATACATGAAAACCAACAGGTTCTTGGTTTTCAGGGATTGCCTTGACTGCATCAAATTGAAGATTTGGTCTCCTGCCATGGAGCAAAGTAGGGATTCACATTTGTTTGATGTGGGATCCAGATATTTGGAAGATGTACTGTCTTAAGATGTACTTTGGGGTTTTCAAGAACTCATTTTTCATAAGCCTGTCCTTTTAACTATCACTAACAAATCTTTCTTTATGGTTTTCCACTGACAGGTACACTGTTTTACGTAATGGACATCATCAGGAACATGAGAAGCTTCCCATCCACAATGACCCTGAATCACAGGAATCCTGTTTCTAATCACGGCCCTAGAAGAGGAATAGCCTAGCTGAAGGAACAGATTCCTTTTAGGATACCCAAAGAATTCCTAGACAGCAGGATTTTATGAAAACTCATTCATCTGCATTGTCATGGTGCCTCTTGTACTGACTTCATATGAATGTCCAGCTGCACCTGTGTAGATCGATGGGGGCATGGGATGGTACACGAGCAGAACAGCTGAGGAGACTTTCCTGTATCTGCAAGGACAGCTGGACTATATGGCTGTGTCAGAACTTTAGTCCAGGACTGAGCCGATTTCTGTCGATGTAAGGAAACAACACAGATACAAACTACCCAGTGTGGGGACTTCGGTTATTCCTTTCCAGCTGCCTTCTGTGTACAAGCCACCTCTCTGTCCTGTGGTATCATGATCTTAAAGATTACAAGTTCTGGCTAAAGCCCTAACATGATGTGAGACTAAATGCCTGCCTGCAAGACCCTGCCCACCAGTGAACAGATGCTGTCAGGAAAGAAACAGCACTACATTTTCTTTAGCAAAATAAGAGGACATGTTTGCCTTTTGATTGTAGTCACTGGTGAAAGGTCAGCATGAGCTGCTGATTCACCCTACCCTGCCGAGCTTTCTTTGTAAATGCCTCTATTGTGTTTCCTGGCCAAGTTCATTGGGAGAAAACTCATAGGGTGTATATAGTGCTGACAAGCTGGAGTGGAACCTAGAGACATTCCACACCTAACAGACATCCCTGCAAGCACTGCTTCCGTCCAGCCCAGTTGCCAAAAGGCAGTGGCCATCCTCTGCTATTCGGAGGCCAGTGGATGTGGCCCTAGGCAAGCTGCCAGTGCTGTCCTCATCTAAGCAAACTTTGGGCATTCTTACCAAGAAGAAGGGTTGGCCAAGAGACAGAGTCAGTCTGTAACAGATCACTAAGTGCCATCTTGAAAAATATACCATCTAAAAAACTTGTCTAGCTACATTAGGAAAACAGAGCTCTACTTACATTTTCCATCTTTATTTTTTTATGAGTTTCTGTTCTCTTCCAGTTGAGGCAAGAAGTTTCAAGACTTTCAAATATCACCATATGCACATCTCTGTTTGCAAAGATCTCGGTCCTTAGCTGCTTCCCGCATGTAGATGTTGCTATGTTCCTTGAGAGCTGCTTCCACCTTTGCATGGAAAGTGTCGGCAAGGCTATAGACATAACAACTTTGGGAAAATTATTTTCATGCAGTGGGAAATATGCAGGATCAAGACTACAGGCCTCTACCCTTTTTAGATGAAGATCTAACCCAGAGATACCACCCTGAGCCTAGAAAATAAAATTGTACTTTGTTATATTGTGTAATCCTGTACAGATATTTTTAATGTAAAAAGAAAAGGTGACATTATTTATTATTTTTTATCAGGAAAATGTGGGTTTTTTTCATTAAAAGCTTCTACACACAGGAGCTTAACATTATATGTATTATTATTTAGTAATATTTCTGTTGCTATGTAACAGGTATTTACTGTAAACAAACAAACAAACCCTGCTTTGAACAAACAAGAGTGTTGCTCAGTAGGAAAAAAAATTTGTGCATGATAAGAACAACTGGCTTCCTTGCCACGGTGTCTGACTTCTTTAAATACTTCTTCCACACAGAAGTCACTGATAAAGCTTCACAGCATTTTCCTTTAGGATTCAAAAGGACACTGGCAAGAAACAGCCCTAATTAGGAGCAGCCAGGCACTTAATAATGTAGAAAACTGCTAGCAGTTAGAAAGAGACGAACTATAGGTGTTTGTGGTGATAGGTGCTGATGGGAAGAACATGAGCTATATGAAAAGAGAGTGTGAGGCATTTTGAGCCAATTCCTGATTTATCATTAGGAACAGTTCACCAATGACCTGCTTTTACAGTTTCCAGAAGAACTCATTATCAGTTCAACTCTATTGTTAACACCAAAACAGGTGAAAAAAATAGGCCATGATTGAAAGTTTCGGAAAAAATCTATCCAGGGCTGCTTCAATCCTATGATCTACACACCTCTGTGGAACTGCTTGCATGCACTTTTGTCTGGATTTGGGTATGTAAGACTGCAGAACAGGTTGTCTTGGTTTCACCTTAAGTATCAAATTTCATAAAGGAATCCTAGAAGAGCTTTCCTCTGTCCCCATTAAAAGGCATCAAAATATTGGTGTGAAATTTCTTGGAGTCATATGGAACCAGCAGCATGGGGATGCTACAGTGATGGTGTTCTTTGTTTCCGTTGTTGTCTAAGTGTTGTTTTCTCCTATATTTTTATGTGCTTTAGTAATATATCTCTTCTAAATTTAAAATTAACTTCTCAACACTGAATTTTACTCATGGGCAATGTTCAGAAAGCTCTGTCAATGGGATCGGTAGCTTACTAGCCAAAACGGTCAACAGGTCCAACTGGAAAAAAAGGCTCCAATTCCAAACATCATATTTGAATGAAATACCAAACATGAAATGTCCATGTTCTGTGTTATCTCTGGCTAATTGCTCATTGGACTCAGTAAACCTGTCATGAACCACCTGGCAGCTCCTGCTTAATAAGTCAATTATCTCAGCAATGTTTCTGTGAACCCAGGAAATGACATTGTCCATCATCAATACTGTTAGAATTTCTATGGAAAAGAAGCTGTCTCATGGAAAGGCCCTGTACTTGACATTTCCTTTGCTAACGGTAGCTGCTCCTGTAGCCTCTGAGTTCACTATCCCATTGACCATTTTGGCTAGTGGTGTGTATTCAGCCTGTGCTGAATAATGTGTAACACATTGGCTGTTTCTAAAAATAAAAAATCCTCTATGTACATTGCAGTAAACTCCAGCTCACTCTCATTTCTTGTACTGTTTTCACTCAAAGCGTAAGATGCTACCAAGTAATACTTTCCACCTGCCTTGCAATATACTCAAACATCTATAAAAGCAAGGGAGAATCTGGCCCCATTGCTTTGAAAATACTGATGAGCTCTTGGGTTAGAGTACAAGCCTAATGTTTATCTAGCAGAGCAATCCTGCCTCCTGCACCAAGTTGTCATGAACACTTTTGCTTTGATTGTTACTGAGCCTGCTTTCTCCCTTACCTGCCCTGTGTCCACCTCATCTCTCACTATCTGCTCTGAGAGATGTCACTGCTATGGGCATCACGCGCAAGACAAGTATTTGCAAATAGGGAGTCAGATATAATTTTGCGTGGCTCTGTTTCTCTGAGTTTCCCTGTGAATTTGACTGAAAAAGGATGCTTCTTTCTTCCTTCCTTCCTGTCTCTTTCCCACAATCTCTCACAGATTCACTCTAATAACCATATATTTATTTCTTCACATACATACACTAGTACTCATCAGCAAATTATCACACCACTACATTTATGGTCTAGGAACATTTTACAGTTTTTTGAATGCAGTAAGCCTCAGAAGTGTTATGCATGATGCCTGCTGTAGCTGTTTTCTTGGATTACAAGTGATTACACTTTCCCTCGCCAGAGATAATGTGCTAGCAGAACAGCTCGCTAATAAGAAATTGGCTGGCTGGGTCTTTGCTAAACTGTCTTCAGGAGGCTGATCTGTCAATACAGTTGTATTTCCATATTTCTGTGTTTTTCTAGGCTCCAGAAGCATTTCTGAGATCTTGGATGACATCTGTTAGCAGGGCATGTGCCCAGACAAGCAAATCCAAAGATGCATGGAGGTTACTTGTGCTGAAGGGCAGAAGCAGAGCAACAACAGGCTGAGTACTTCGAGAGGCAGATTGAAAACCTAGCCTAACACTCAAACTCTGTGCCATCTGACTTTAAGTGGGCCCTAGACAGTGTCAGGGTGCACAACACCACGAGGCGAGCCATCCTTTCTACTGAGTAGCTTTCCATGCCTCTGATAGTCAGCTTACTCAGACAGAAACCAAGTCACAGCCATGCGGCAAAGTAAAATTCAGAGACATAATAAACATGTCACCAATGGGAAACAGCGTTCATAAAACAGAAGCTGCAAGGAGGAGTGCAGAAGAGGCCATACACTTTAATTAGCTGATGATCTAGCAAAATTTGGACATGGTGCCTGCAGTATGATATAGGAACATCTAACAAATTTTGACAGCCGAAGCTCAAGGATGTTGTAAAGAGATGTTGTACATAATGCACTTCTACATGTGTATGTATCTCCAACACCATCTGTGATAATTGCCAATGGCAGCCAGAAGGGAAAGAAGAAATTATAACCACCTATTTCTTCTCCCTCCGGACAGTAGAAGATCCAAGTCCTTCTACAGAGAATGAGTACCTGGACTGGCTAAGAAAAGGGAGAGGGAAAGATCCCGTTTACTCCCAGAACACACCCTTCTGCCACACAAACTTGTACAGCTCCTAAAAGGGAGGATGCCCTGGTCAGAGCAGAATTTTGTGGAAAGAAACCTTGAAAAGAAAGGATTTGGCATAGGGGCACCATGCTAAACTAGGTGATACAAACAGCTGTCTGGATGCTCAATTCATAACCTCATCTGTCCCTCCCAAAATACTCCGACATTTAAGAAAGTTTGAGAATACCAAAATAATCACAATAAATATGCAGTACATACTCAGGAAAGTAAATGGAAAAGAAATCTTAAGTAGCCAAAAGGTTACCAGAACACCTAATTTTTAAAGGTTAAAACATAGTTTCCATATGGTCAAAGAACTTATTTTTTTTAAATGTTTAAAATTATATAAACAGTTCATAAAAGATTTCTGTTCTTATCAAAATTGGCTTAGTCAAAGCTAAGCCATTGGGTTTGTCACAATACAGTGAACCCCTATGAAGCTCATACTATGTGTTTCTTTGTAACCTGATAAAATATTAAGACTACAGTGATCCCATGATACTAGTGGCAAAAAAACTCCCTGCAATTAACAGTTTATACAAGTCTTGTATCATTATTTAGTTACATAAATACCCAAATTCCACTGTTAAAGCAGGGAAAATATTAGTTTGCATTCCCATCCATTACTTACCAATTTTCAGCCAAGGGAATAAACTTACAGAAATCAAACATTTAAAAATTACACATATGGGTCATGGATATAAAAACCATAGAAAATGTTTGGATTTCAAGCATTCATAGTACACTCCTGAACACTATAAAGTACAGAATAAAAGGGGATGAAGTTGCCTTTGCTAAGTAAGTAGATGTTATTTTCTTCAGTGTGCCTTAAAGTATTGCTTTTAAAATCAGAAAATAGCATGGACTACATGACAGATTTTCTAGCACCTTAACACCATCCAATAATGCATCCTGAGGAATAAGAGAAAATACTTTATCTAAGCCATAACAATTTATTACTTTAAAGAGAGAAAGAGGAAAGACATACTACTATTTAAAATCCATTAGTCCTGGCACACAGTATTTCCCACCTTCCCTAGTCTCAACAACTAGTTCAGTTCTACAGACCACTTTTTTTTTTTTTTTTAAATTAATACTCCCAGAAAATTGTTTTAAAAAAAAGGTTATGTGCTTTTTTTTTAGCAGGTGATGCTTTTTTAAAGTTATCTCTAAAAGCATATTCACTTCTGTTTCACTGATCTTCCTCCTCCTCAACTGCATGATCACACTTACATACCAAAACAAAGTGCGAAGTAATTGTCTTCTCTTTTTATTGTATACAAGTCAAAAGTCTATACTGCACGAGGAGAAAAAATATTGTTCAACTTTTCCTGTCGCTTCCCGATCTCTTTGTAGGTATGTTTACCAATTCTGTTTACCAAGTAACTGTTGCTGTAGAGACTAACCAAAAAAATGACGGAACTCAACCTGCTGCTTCCCAATTCAGGAGAAAGTCTTTTACTATGCTAACAAGATACATAATAGTCACACACATGCAGATGCCTTCAAAGAACTTCTCAGGCTTTTGTAAGGCTTGACTCTCCTCCACAAAAGCAACAGCAGAGCTTTCTTTACAAAGTTCTTATTTCAGACAGTACCGCCTACAGACTCAAAACTGACATATCTGACAGAGCACACATATTCTGAAAATCTGTTTGGTTGTTGTTGCTTGCCTTCTCAGACCAAGCTCTGATTATAAATTTCTTAGAAGTACCGCTCTCGAGTGTTAATGCCTTCCACCGAATAGTGCATGTTCTTAACCTTACCCACAAAACACACAGTCCTTTGACCAAGTACAGACAAGTTCAACTACTGCATTCCTAATGGCAAGAGGACTGTAAACAATTCTAAGGGGCTGTAACCCCACAGCATTTAACATCTTCAAGTGCTCAGCAGATAACTAAAATCCAGAGCCTCATCAACTGGCTTTTTCTTAAATGGGTGCAATTTACATTACCCTCCCTTTCGGCTCAGTCCACGGAATCCAGCTGGGCCTCCCTCAGCTGAGACCCAGAAGAGAAAAGTTGTGACTTAAAAGCTTAATTTTTAAAGTATTGACTTTTTTTAATATTAATTTTTTAGAGTTCCTACAATTTTTAAACTTTATTGATTTTTATCTATTAATTTGGGGCTAATAAACATAGCACGTGTGTAATAACACGACAGATGGGTAGTTGAACCACCTCTGTTTTTTTGACGTTTAGGATTAGTTAGCCTGTATGTTTGCTTTCTATACAGAATATTTTAACTTTGCAATAAGTCGACCAATGCCCTTATTTGACATATAAACATACTTTTACGTATTTTTTTCTCTCAGGGCGAAAGAATAAGTTACTATTTACTCTGCAAGCACATTAGAGACATGAATATTGATTATAACTCTTGGGTCTGTCTTTTTACGCGCTCCTTTGAATTTTTAGACCTGTTGTTTCGAGAGTGGCAAACACATTAATTGGAAAAGTATGGGCCAGGATACTTTTTCCCCAAGAATAAACTGTTAATGAATTTTAAGACAGAAATCTTTTAATCGAATCCTTTAATTGGATTATGTTGCTCTGTGTTGGCCAACCTTTCTAGCACAGCAAGTCGTGTGGCTCACTCAAGTGCCAGAGAGGAGAGCTCTATGCTCTATGCTATCTTTGAGTCGCCTCCTCTCTTTACCCTCTGCCTCTTCTCCTATTCTGTACGGGAGCAATGCGTACTCTGCTTTCTCAGAGTTTCGCTTATACCATGGGTCCTGTGCAGCAAAGAAGCACAGGTAAGCACCTGTCTTTTCTCCTGAAAGAAGGAAATTTGTGTGTTTGCCAAGAAAGAGGGCAAGTGGGATTAAGCTGGAGGCCTTTTTCAGGTAATGACTAAGCACACTGTAGCTACTCTGGGTAGACAGGAAAATAGTA
>KZ506073.1:140439-164000 GCA_002844005.1 Limosa lapponica baueri | reverse complement strand
GCCAGTACCACAACTATCTTGCAACACTGTTTAGCATCAAAAGAGGATGCAGCTTTCAGCAAAGCAGTTCTGAAAACACTAACTGCTGTTACTAAATCTAATGGGACATGGGTTTCAGATACCTGTGCCTATGTCATGCTTCTGCTTACACAAAACTACAAGCTGACTTAGTAGCATCTAGGTTCTTACAGTTACTTTTAGTTACTCAGTTTCGAATGAATTCAGCGTGTCATGATTTTTTACAGTGTCTTCTAATGCAATGAATATTGGAGATGGTAACATTAAGTCTTAAAATTCGGTATCATCCAAGTTCCAGATTCTGCATTAAAAGCTTCGATGGGATAAAATTGTAATAAACAGGTTTCTCAGAGTTGTGTTATTGTAACATTTACATTCTTGCATTAATTGAAAAACACATGAAGCCAAGAGTGGTGAAAGAATACAGGCAGAACTTCAGCTCAATGAAAGTTCGTTGTGTACCTGCTGCATTGGACGAAGATAAATGATCCGGTTTCTTTCCGGTGGCATCCTGAGAATCTGATCCAAAATCTGATCCATATTTAACTTCTTGCACTGGGCATAGTCAAACCGATTGACAACTGGTGCATTTTCTACTTTTAAGTGTTTCAATACACGGCACCTTGTAGCTATAAACCAGAAAACAAAATTATTAAAAGAAAAGAAATAAAATACTGAAAAGACCCGAGGAGCCTCCTGTCAGATATTTTCAAAGCTGACTGTTTCAAAAGAAGGCAAACAAGTAACGCAAGTCACAGACAATTACTGAAGTAGTTTGTAGAGCTGGCAACTTAAGCGTATTGAAGAAATAGACTAGTTGTTCATTTCTTCCACATTATGATTAAACTTTTAATTTGTGAACTTGTAAGAAGAGTCCTTTAAAGCACCATGTCAAATTTAATCCAACAATAACCTTTCTCTCCCTTTGTTTCCTTTCACAAAGGCCCCTGAAATGGTCTGTAGACTGCCACAATTGAAAACCACTGACTTCAAAATCAGATCAAGAATAGAGTATTGTGAAGCCACACAAGGTAAAATAAAGCTATTTCCTTTCTAGCAATCCCTGCTCATGTAATCAAAATTTAGTTAAAAATTAATTTAAGTTCTAAGAAGTATTCTGGATTAAATAAAGAAATAATTTCTTCATTCTCTGCTGCGTAGAGAGAGAAGAAAATGTGTTATTTAGTGTAGATGTTGCAGAAAACAATAGACGACCCAATGCTTCAATGCAGAACTAGTCACGCACCCTGGCATGTGACTCCAATGCAGCTTAAGTGCTATAATTTAAAACACATTTTTATCATGTCAAGGAGGACAGTATCACGATGTCAGATAAATAATCTATGGAAGCAGGAAGAAATGAGAGAAAAAACAAGGTACTCAGAAACTCATTTCATCAACTTCCAATTATTTTATTATCCCTCTTCAATAAACATCTCATCTTCCTAATTGTCATATAATTTCATCTGTTGATTTTCAGATATTAATCTTTATTAAACCTGTTACGACTTATAATGAAAGAGGCATTCAACTAAAGAAGCAGTAATATTTGGTGTTCTAAGCATCAGTCTGACTTGTAGCAAAGCAGCCAATGAATACTAAATAATTTCTTTCAGAAATTTCTAATAATGCCAGATGGAGGAGGTACACATGACGTTAACTACATACCATGTATGAACATCATTTTGGGGCAGTCTTTCAGTACCAAATCTGTTATTCCACAATTGGTCAAGGTGATTCCAACAAGGTTTTTGGATTTCAAAGTCAGTACCTGATGAAAATTTAAAACAAAAGAAATAATGACAGTGCAAATAAAAACAAAGAAAAAAAAATAAACTGAGTTTAAAAAGATACTGCCAGATGCAAAAGGATGTTAATTGGATACTAATCAATATAATACAGCTTCTGTTCGCAACAGGCATTTGAGACAATGAGGGTACTGATAGCAATGAGAAAAAAAAGACTTCCTGCTGATCAGCAACACCACAAATCACAGAACAACTTCCCAAGATTAAAAGAGGAGTCATATCAGAAAGTACAATTTCTATCAGAAAACCTAAGTATCATCTGTCAGGAACTTCCAAATCCTCTACTATTCAATTTCTATTTTTCAACCACAATGACAAAAATGGCAATGCTGGACAATAACACTTGTTTAAACACAGAAATAAGGTATTGCAGGTTCATGGTTCGAACTTCCCATACCAATGTAATTTACCAGCGCTATCTCAGAGGAAAACCTCACATGGATGGTTAAAAATTATATACATAACTTATTTAAACCTCTATGTCCACTATCAGTGTTAGAAAAGTAAAGCACCAAGCTCAAGCAGAATCATTTCCAATAGCATGAGCACAGGGAGAATGTAGTAAGAAAGGGTATGTTAGGGTTTTTATCTGAATTTTTCAAAGTTTCATCACTAAAAATTGTAGCAAAATTTAGCAGCCTAAGGATGAAGCTGACCATTCTTATACAAAGAAGACTAAACAGAGTTCTATAAAACCAAAGTAAACACATGTAAAGAGAAAAAAGAAGCATTTTGCAATGGGTTCTTTCAGTTCCAGCAATTCAAGCTGTTTCTTGTAACCACAGATACTTAAAAAAAATGTAAAACTCACAATACTGTTTTTTCAAAATGACATATTTAAAGAAAAAAAATCATGTACCCCAAAATATCTTTTATGCTAATTACAAAAGCTGTAATGCATCCTAGAAACCAGAAAAATGTTACAAATTAACTTTCACAAAAATTTCTTAAACAAGTCAGGCCAAGTTCTTCACTGGACAGAGAGGGGAAAATAAACACAGGAGGTTCCTCTACAGCAGAGCTCAGGAGAGAAGCTAAAGTCAGATGTCCAGAGTCACCCTCTGAAGCAATCTCATGCCCAGCTAGAATATCAGCCCGGGGTACACAGCCTCAATACAGTGAGCCAGACCTTGCAATTTCTCCTCCCATGACTGATCTTCACTGCAGAATTAACTCATGTTACTAATATACTACAAGAACCTCCAGCCTGCAAAGTAAAAGCTGAGTTGCTATGTCCAGAGGTAATTACACATCCCGTGTTTCTTTTAACAGCAGTATCCCATGCTCTCATTTCAAAAACAAATGCCAGATAACAACTTTTTTCCCCGCACATTGTTATGGTTTGAGAAAACTCCTAACAATTCATTATTCTATCACTCAATGACCCCTCCCCACCCTGGAATGGGAACTGGGGAAATCAAGGAAACATGAAGGTTGAAATACAAATAGATTTAATAGGATAAGACTAAATAATTACAATAATACTAAAAAACCAGTATTGATCCCGATACTAATATAAAATGTACAAGGATTATACTCAGTCCATTCTACCAGCAGGAAGCTGTGCATTCCCAGCAGGTGACAGCAAACATGGGACACTGCGAGTGCTGTGGCTTTGGGAGGAAGAGAAGGGCTCAGGGGTCCGGCACCGGGGTGAGAAGTTCTCTGGACCACCACCATCAAGGGAGAGAGAAACTACACAGCAAACTTTCTAATTTATATTGAATGTGACCCTCATGGTATGAAATAATCCTGTTGGCCAGCCTGGGTCAAGTGCCTGGGTCTCATTCCTCCTCATATCTGCACCTGACAAGGCTCACAAATGCGGAGACCTTGATACCCCCATCCTATAGCTGGCTATAAAGTAAATACTGTCATGAATTCAGACACTAGAGTCTTCTAAAAGTGCAGTTTTCCCAAGCATTAGAAGTTCTTAGTCCTGTGTCACTCAACCCAGGACACACATCAAGAAAGACATTGTGGGAAGGCAGGACTTTATACAGCACTATAACCATGAGCATATGACAAACTTCAAGTTTAGCTTTAGCTTATAATTTCCTCCTTTCAGGCCAGCCAGAGTATCACTGCATCTAAGAGAGAAATTTCCTGTATATGATTAAGACCAAAGAGAGTAGCAACATCAGTTATAACTCATCTGGCTCTACACGTAAGACGAGCTTGTATAATTATTATTCATGAGCATCCCCAGATGATAAACCTGTAGGAAGTGAAGAAAGAGACCTTACTTGAACATGATCATCTTCAATAACTGGGTCACTTGTACTTGTGGACTTGTCAGCTGTCCTTTTCCGCTTTGTGGTTTGCCGTGGCTTTGGCTTGGCTACCTCTGGAAACAGAAAACCAGAAAAATCTTTCCTCTGTTTACATTTCATGGTAACAATAGAGGCATTCCCTAGCAGAAAACGTTCAAATAAGAACATACACTTCTTACATAAACAGATCAAAATACCTGTCTGGCTTGAAAAGAACTATGTATCTTTTCCTTGCACTAAAACCACTTTCAGGTTTGTTGCTCAGAATCATTCATACTAAATAACTACGGGCAGGAGGGTGGGCTGTTTATAGATGGAAACACAGGAACGCTGAACATACAAGGTCAACATCACAGAAAGATGCAGAGCCAAGAAAAGAACAGAAGATGAATCGTTAGGTTATGCTCGGTTCCCGGCAGCAAACAGAACATTCTTGACAAATACAAGAGCCAAAATAGCTTTAATGTTTTAAACATTAGTGAAAATAATCTCAAACTACTTGAAAGTCTGCTCTTTATAACTGTCACTAAGTTTTTCCTAATATTGCAAAGGATGCCCAGGTATAAAATACTTGGATATTCCCAAGCTGCTGCTTACTCCATTTCATGCACCAGTGACATCAAATTCCTGCTTGACTTAAAAGATGAGGCTTTGAGAAGAAATAATGATAGATGACCACCCTTACTTCCTACAGCAAGAGAAAAAAATGCCCTAGAATTAATTTTCTGTGATTAACAGATCAAAACAAGAAATTATTTTATTAAAATTAAGCTTCCTTTGACTTTTTTTGTTAAAACATACAGCATGTTCACAAAGATTCACAATCAAGATAGAAGGGCAAAATATTAGATACTATATATGAACTACTCCATGCTATACTACCATTAAGATTAAAAAAATATCCCTTTTCCTACTTAACATCATCAAATTCCATCAATACCTACAAACTATTAGCTAACATGTGACATTCAGCGGGCCTATGAGCTCCAGAATTCAGACTACTGCCTTAGGGGTCCACAGGTTGAAAGCCGTAATATTAAGTACTCAACTTGTGCACCCACGAATCATCATCCCCAGGGAATTTTTCTGGCAGTTCCTAGAGTATCTACAGATATTGAAACACTTCCTAGCTACATGATAAGAAAAAATTTCCAATTTTGTGTTGCAGCCCAAGGCCAAGAAATCTTTACAGAAGGTTTAGCATAACATGCATTTTAAAATGTGAAAAGCTTGCTTCACTACAAACACAAACTAAAACAAGTTTAAAACCCCCCATTTATTACAAGAAAAAGTGTGGCTTACATTTTTACTACAGTAAAAATCAAAATGACACATTTGAGTGGTTCTTTAGCCTGCTAGTCTGTGGTGATAATTCTTTTAGAATTTCACTGTCTTTAGTATTTGACTTGTTCCACTGTTTAATATGAGTAAATAATTTAAGAGAAAAAAAATAATACTTCTACTATCAAGCACAGGTTTGTTACAGAAGATGAAAACCAAAGTGTCATTTATGCTAGAATAATAGAAAGCAGTCATATTCAAGGCACATTTTTAGACTATTTATAGAAAAACATTTCCAACTCTGTAACAAAGCATTTTCAGGTATACTTTAATGAGTTGTATATCCGATCCTAGTGAAGAAAAGCAGCCTAACAGCAGGCAGAAGAAATCTCACTGTCCTATGTATTAAACAGATTTAAAAGATAAAAATGACACATCAAGTCTCATATTCTGCCTCAAGCACCAACTAATACCTGCTGCTTCAAAGGGGAAAATATGTGTAAGTCTTTATGCACTTAACTGTATGGAGCTGGAAAACAGTTCTGAATTGTGTAGGCTAAATACAGAAAATACTGAGACATTTTTCTCCACGAGCAGAATAGATCTTTTTCCTGACTAACGACTGAAACATGAAAACAGAGATAGTTTCAGAAAGATACTCTAATTTAATACTTAAATCTGACTGACTTCACTTCATGTTTTGGTAATGGATGAGGATAGAGAGGAAGTATTTTCTTTTGATTTTTGTAGACTAATTACTAGTCATAACGGAGCAAGGTAGAAAAGAGACATTTGAAATTTAAGAGCAAAATGATTTCTTCAATCTGAGATACATCTAGCTACAGAACAACATCGCAGGTGATTTAGGTTTTGTTAACACTTGGGAACATTAAGATAAACTGGAAAGACACTAGGACATACTGTGTTTGAATCATCCCATGTTAACAGAGATAAGAATTTGCTATCAATCTTTTCTACCTCCAGCGCATACAGTTCTGTAACGAGCACGTTTCATTTTTCAGTTTCATTTTACTTGCCAGATATTCTCATCAAAGAATCCTGAATATATGAGGTAATTATAAAGTGTGCTATGCCAGACTAAGATGATTATTTTGGAAAGCAAGTATATTTGGAAGAAACAGCAAGTTTCACTTCACATCTGTTCTCTTCTCCCAACATTTCTGGCTTCATTCCAGCCCTTCAGGATTTTGTTTTTATTTTCGTGTTTTGTTTGTGAAAACAATGTGAAACATGAACCTATTTAATAAAAAGACAAATTTCAAAAAATTTGATCACCACGCCATATACACTTGGAAGTAGAATCCAATACGCAGGTGCACAAGCTTGGCTCAATTATAATTATGGCTTTCGTTACTGGTTGATAAAGTATCAGTTATTAACTTTTGCCTTCTTGCTAAGATCTGAGCGTACCTGCTGTCTTCTTCCTTTTAAAGGGAGAATTTTAATGGGGGAGACAGTCTTATGTTTCAATGAATAACAGCCTTCACAGGAAGAGAGAAGCTGTCAAAAGAAGTTGCATTTGGTTTTCAAATGAGTAAATCAAACACTGTTTAGTATGTACGGATAACACATACAGAAATACTTGCATGGAGAAAAAAGTCACTGGCACCCTTTCAGAAAGATCTGTTATTTTACCTAGCTATGGCAGTGCTGTCAGCCATTTCTGTTCCATCAATATTCTGACCTTTGATAAACCACTTAGTTTTAAATTATTAACCAATAAACTTCACGTTTAACTTCAGTATTATCTGTGGGTGTTGCGGTTGTTCAATACTGTCTCATGCCAGCACAGTAGTTTACTCAGAAATTAATATATGCATATAAGTCATACCTGACTCCGATACCAGAGGGACATGGGACAGCTTGCTTCTAGCTCTTGTTAGTGGTCGGCGAGGATACTCTTCTTTACAAGCCATCTCACAGCTCCTTCGCCGTGAGCCCATGCTCGCCTCCTCACTGGCAGGCCCACGGGCACTCCCACTAGTCCTCTCATCACTTGTCTCTCCTGAAGGCCCACAGTTTGGCAGAGTCCTAAGTGCAAAATCTGACGCAGCGCTGTTTGGTCCGTTCCTGCAGGCTCCACTCGTGGATGGGCATTCCCCATCGCAACACCCACTAGTCCTCTGCTGGGCGTCCTGTGGCTTATAGCAGGAACACCTGGAACAAACAGAGCTCTCCTCAGTCTCTCTCTCGCTGGAGCCTTCACTTTTACAAGGCGAGCAGACACACTGCCTGGATTCATCTCCAAGTGCTGGACTGGTGCCAGCAGAGTGGCTATTAGCTGTCTGTGCACAGTCAGGGCCAGGAGAAACAGCACTGCAGGAGCTGGATGTTCCCGTTGATCCTGTAGCATTACTGCAACCTGGGTAAGAATCTTTGCTCTTGTTCCTTTCAGGCATGTCACTTGCGGCTTTCATGTCTGCTTTAATCTGCTCACTTGTTACTTGACAACCTTTCTCACAGCTGCTTTCCTCGGTATGGAACTGCTTTGCCTGCCCCACTTGGCTGGCGCTACATCTCTTCCGCAGCGGTGTCTTGCCTTTGCCGCTCACTGTAAGAGTTAAGTGAGAGAGAACAATGAGACAATCTCATACACGGTTTAAATAAACGCTGAGCGCTACCCTGTCTGAGACTACTTAAAACAGAAGGCCAATGACAAATCTTGTCAGGACCATGCTGCTATTCATATTTTACAGGAATTAATAATACTTCTAGCAGTTGCTGAATCTCTGTAATGTCTTGCAGCTATTTTTGTAGTGATGTGCTGGGGTGTTTGTCAGTAAATGAGGCTAATAGTTTTGCAAAGCAGCTAACTGGTTAAAAAGGCCAAAGCACGAAAATATGAAAAACACACTGATAATAGACTTGTGTTTTCTTAAATATAAGGAATTAAAATAGTAACATAGATAGGACTAAAGTTTATGCTTTCAATAGCAATCCTTAGCTCCCCCTCCTGGGTACGGAAAGTGGTGTCACTAAGTAACAGTAGTCTCAGTTTACAGATGAATAAAAAACCATAGTGAATAGTGTACAAATCACAACTGGAACTTAATGTCTTAATCCCCTCAGCTAATTACAGTAAACTGAACCCAAAAAACCATTATTGGCTCTACAAAAATTTATGCAAATTGTCTCCAAATGCAGATTATTTCAGCCCTCAATCCAGAACTGACATCTGCACTCTAAGCACAGCCACACTACGGATTTCCGAGTTGAAACTACCAATCTTGTTGAAATGTACTAAAACGACGGGGGAGCGATGTGTAGGGAGTACACTAGTTACAACAGGAAGACATTTGATCCATTACAGCTTTGATATTTCCTAGGCTTTGCAGAAGTTAAACCAGTACTAGATCACCACATTTCTCGGTCCTTCAAAATGCAGGATTTTTATGTGAACTGCTTAGGTAAATACTCATTAATACCGTATGTACTTCATCTGTTAATTACATACAGATTACAATTCAACTTCAACTTCCTCCTTTCTCGTGTACATATGAAACTATTTCACTTAGAATACAAACTACAGGAAACAGCATGTCATCTCTGTTGCTGGAAAGGCCGTATGTCATAAGGCATCGAACCCAGGACTTGGTGCCATTGACGTGCAGCTTACAGCTGTAAACTCTAAAGACAAGGAATGTTCTTTTCTATGTCTCTCTGTAATTGCCATATTACCATGAAGTCCTAGACCTCTGAGTCATAATAAAATATATACTACTACTATATATACACATATACACATGCTGTAACAGGAAGTGTTGTTCAGAAGCGAAACAGACAGTACAGAACATCTCCCTGAGAATTCTAACTAACCTCCAAAGCTCCCATCAAAGTAAAGTTGATCTTAAAAGTGTCCCCTTCAGGACACTCCCACAGGGCCCCCAGGAACCAAAAGATGGCTGCAGCTCTCATACGTTTGTCCCAACAGTCACATTTTGTTTCAGCAGCAAGGTTTTGACAGATGAATCATATAAAGAGCATAGGTGCAAATTTGGCTTCACAGACGTGATAAATTCCGTGCCCTTGGAAATCCAAGAGGACCTGCAGGTTTCTGCATGCAAAGCAGTGCAGCACCACTACTTCTGTGTTTCTGTACAGCAACTATGTGACTGGAGCTGAGAGATGTGTCCTTACACCTCCATTCTAGATTTATAACAGGAAGAAAAGAGTAGGGGGCAAACAAACAAGCATGCCAGTTACAAAGCTAGAAATAAAACTGAACAAGATGGAAAGACTGAAGCTTAAGAATAGATTTTGCTTAACAGTGCCCAGGAACCCATCTGTTGCACACCTGAAGGTTCTCTGGTTTCCACTGGATCTCTGCTTTTCTCTTCTCCATCTGAGTAATTCTGTGCAATGCTGTTAGAGATGCAGGCTCTTGAAGTCCCCATGTTTTCTTCCTCATCCTCACTGTCTGAATCATGGACAGTAATAGGTGCTGCTTTTACAACAGGCTGAATGCCACTTGGTCCTGAAAACAGTAGAATAATGTCAACAGTTCATGTAAAAATAAGTCAAGCATGGATTAAAGGGCTAAAGAACTTCTAGAACTGCTTGAAAAAATGACAAGAGATGAATTTGGTTCAATTTAGCCACCCATTCTGTGGCTCCCTCATTAAAAACCAAATATGAGAAGAGCAAAATACTGCATTTCGCATTAAAGTATTCTAGTTTGGAAGGGGAAGAGTGTCGGTAAGGCAATGGTAAGGCAAAACACAGTCTCTTCTGTAATGCTTCTCTGCCTCGGAACAGCTTAAATGTTCTTCCACAATAGTACAAGTAACTGTACAACTGTGTATTATAATCAGTCCCTGAAACCTTCACCACAAAGACAGAAATGTCGGTCACAACATCTGCAATTATCCTTCTAAATCCCACTGTAGAAGTGGGAAGGCGAAGCACAAATTACCAAGCTTCAATATAAATGTGCTTTGTTAGTTACCTCTCTTGGTTACTAACCGAAGGCATTAGCCAATCACAATGGCTTGTCAATAACACAAGAAATTAACATGAAGTTAAATAACATTTGCAGGAATTATCTTGAAAAAGTGAACAGATCCAGCATACATGTATGTTAATTCATGTTGTTGGCATATTTAGTAGAAAATTACGTTGCCCAGCAAACAGTGGCTATAAAAGAAATCAAGACTACCTACTGTTACTAATGTGTGTCACTAATGGTGTCACATTAACACTGGAACAAGTTGTTCTGGCTTGGAAAAAAAAGAAGCACGAAAAGAATCCATATGCTGCAGTGAAAGAAGTTAGGGCCATTAACACCAACATCGGAATATGACGAGCTCATTGAGGCCTTCTCAGTCTTTTATTATACTGGACACGAAAATAATGCTTTAAGATTAAGATATTTTACTTTGTATGAAGAAAACTGGGGACTGTAAAACAGACTCTAAAACAGAATAAATTTCTTCACAGCAGTAAGCTGCACTAGCATCATTATTCCAAATACACCAGAAAACCCAGCTGAAGAAAACCATGCAAAAACAGACTTACATTGAAAAATATCACCCCTAAGGAAAGGGATACCAAAAGTAATTTATTTCCCAAACTGGTGTTACCTGCTTGCTCTTCGTCAACCTCCATAGGAACAACAGCCTGGCTGTGAGCCGGGAGCTCATTCTGGCCCTGCCCAGCAGCCATTCCTTCTTCCTGTGCCACCTCCTCCATCTCATTCAGTGCTGAAAAGATTAAGACGAGGTCAAGAAGAGGAAACAGAAGGAACAGAGTCCATAGGCACTGGAGGAATTCAACTGGCACCCACAGAGAGTCAGAGAATCCTCAAGAAATAAGTAATAGTTGTCTTGAATCCTTCCGTTGCACAAAGTCTAGGTTACACAAAGTCTCCCACAGATTTGTTCTACATCTCTTTTAGCCAAGGCCCCAGCCTAACTTTTGGGGTGTACTTCTCCAAATTTTCCACTCCTGCTCAAATGTCTTGTTCCACTGCAGTTAGCATCATAACTAAGATTTACATATTTGTTCCCGCCAATGACTTCTGCCTTTGCTGGTAAAGTTTTAAAATATGCTATCTGACCCTGTGATGTACTCCCAACTCTGACCAGAGAAGCCTAGAAAACACTTCACACTTCCACAGACGAGTATCACACTGAAACTCGACATTGCTAACATCTGTACTGACATGTATCATTGAATTGTAACGTGCCTGTAACAGCACAATACAAAGACAGACACAATACCAAGACAGCTTTTATCACACAGGTACCAGAGATGTGCAGACAGCCCTCAGAAAAGATCAAAGTTACATACAAGGAACCAAAAGAGCAACAAGCTCTCAATGTGTATTCATATCTTCTCTAGGACGCTATGTAAGTGGCAGTGCAAATAAAATCACTCCCTACAAAAGTTCTCAAAGATCAGAGATTACCCTCAGCTGCAATCTGCTGCTCTTCAGCTTGACCATCTTGCCGCAGCTCATTCTCCTCATTCTGGTCATTTGGATGTTGGTGATTGTTGTGGTGGATGTTTGGATTATTGTTATTCTGGTGGTTATTGTTGTTGTCATTGTCATTGTTAGAGTTCTGATTGCTGACTAGGGCAGATGAGACACCAATTCCTGTGCCTGCACTGAGGCCCACGCGAGCACAACCCTGAAAGCAAAGTACAACTATTAAGATTTCAAAATATGGACACATTATCTCAACAACATATCCTAACGCCAATGGAAGAAGCATTCTGTCAGTAGTATCCAGGACAGCAGAACAATACGCATGTGAAGAACAGGGAAACTGTCCCTAATACTTCCTTCTGCCACACATTGTAGAGGTCCATCTTGAGTTCGGCACTCCTGCTAAACTCCTAATGAAAGGGAACTCCACAAAGTATATACTATTACTTTGTTAAATAGTATTTCATTTGCTATGAGATCATATTAAATCAGTAGAAATAGCAGATTATATAGTGTTCCCAGAACACAGTAGCCTCAAGACAGAATTAATGATCAAAGAAATCAGTTTTTTTACTTAGGCAGTTTCCATTACGTTACAACAGCTGTTACAAAGATTTGTGCTACCGTGTGGGAGCGGGGACAACATGAAGAAATAAAAATGCTAAGCTTTGACAGCACTCCAACAGGGAAACAGTATTTTCACCCCTATTTCACCCACTACAAAATCATTAAAACCCTTTAGCATTGCAAACGGATCCCTAAGGGTGAAAAAAATCATCTAAAAAGCAGCAACAAAATGAAGTTGCAGAAAAGACCTCAACAGAAACACAGAATCAATGTAGTTCTTATTTTCTGGTCACATATTCATACAAAATCATACCTTGTCACTACTCCCATCTGTAGAAGAAGCATCATACTCCCTTACATAACATAATAGCAGTGCAAACTAAAGCAGTTTATTTACCAAGCTATTTAATTAATTACAACTTTTAAAAGAATGTATAACAGCTGGAGCTTACCATATTTCCAATGAGCTGGCAACAATCATTCCCTGAAAAAATGGGCAACGGGTTTTCTCCCTGGCAAAACCATTCCCTGAAAGACTCACCTTAGGAGGTTCACGGAACATCTGGTCCAGAGAAATAAATTCTAAGCTTGGCAATAACTCAATGAACTGACTGAAAGAATCTAGCTTTATCGCATGGCATCGCACCAGGGTGAGGTCAACCAGTCGGGTCCACCTTGAATGATCTGCAGAAGAGAAGAGATGCATTTCCTGAAGGATTCTTATCTCAGTTATTTTTCATCATACCCTTTCCAGATTTGAGAGCAAGCATCTTCTCTATCTCCATTCTGACTGTTACCAGCACCAGTATGGTTTCAAACCAAGCATCATCTACTGTACTTACTAAGAAATAGAACAAGCAGTCCTATGAGCAGAAAAATTCTGTTTTAATATCACAGCTATTCATAAAATATCTCTAAAATTTCAAAGGTGTGCAATACCTGTGATCCAATTATTTGGGTTATGTAGATGTGGGCAGTTGTAAATGACGAGATACTTGATGCAAGAAAAAACTTCATTTACAGCTTTCATACCAATATCTGTAATAATTCCTGGATTTTCAACTACATCAGCCAAGCCGTACTTCACCAAGTCTCCATTCGTCATTTTACCTAACAAAAAGATAGTAGTAAACACAGCAGTAAATTTCAGAAACTTGCCTTCATAGCATGATTTTCTAACTCCCTATTTTAGTCCAATTTGGACAAATGGATGAGATTATTACTTTAGTTTAATAAAGGTGAGAAAACATATTTGACTGTAAGAGAACAGCAGCCTCAATATGGGTACATTAATATTCTTTTTAATCACTTAGAAAATGATTGAAAACACATCAACTTATTTAATCCTTATATTTATCAAATAATTTATGTATATAAAAAATGTCATACACTGTAGTAAAAACTCATCAACGTATCCTAGATGAAGAGTTTCAAACTGTGGAAATTCCAGTTCAGCCATCTTCAAAGCAGAAAAAACACCATCTTTGGTCAAGGAAGGCTGGATCCGCACTTCATGCAACCTGAATGCAATTAAGAATTGTTCCTATTAAAAGGCATGCCAAAACGCAATTCTCATAGAAATGACCAAAGAAGATGCCCTTTGGTAATAAAATGAAAATATTCTTTCAACAATGACAGGATTAACAGGATATTTGTTGCATCTTTATAGCAGTATTTGGCAGTTACATAGCAGGATAGGAGTTGTGAGACTAACACCACCACACTTGTCAGATAGAGGTCCAAGAAGGTGGCTTATGACGCAGACGTAACTCCAGTTATTTTAACCACAGAATACTCCTGCTATATAAAGTTCACATGTTTATTCCTTAAAGTTGTGAAGGTTGTTTTGCTTCTTCATGTTCTTGGACTTCATTACTAAGATACTGCTTTTGAAAAAGGAGAAGGGGGAAAGAAAGATCTAAAGGCCTTTACCTTCGTGCAGCAGTTATGATGAGGTAGCCAAGATCCACTTCAAGTGCATTCTTGCAAGCTCCCAGAACTATAGTGTGCAAATTCCTAAAACCACCTGACAATTTAAAAAAAAAACCAACACATTCTTTCACTTCAGTCACAGATCGCAACCTTAAGCCTTATACACTTCCACCACTGTTGTCCTGACAAGTGAATTAACAAAACATATCATTTTTAGTAAATCAATAAAACACATATTTGTACACAACTCCTCTCCAATCCTGCTAGTTCTACTCACCAATACATGCAACTGGAAGGTTAGCTTATCACTCAACAGTTAATTGGGTAAAAGATCAAAATAATACTCAATACAGAGTTATATTTGGCAGCATAACTATAGTTCCAAACTCAATACCTTTAAAATAATAATCAAGAAAGGATATGCTACAGACAAAAAAGCTAAACTTCATGTGCTTCCAGTATTTGCTAATATTTTTATTCATTTGTTTGTTTGCTTTAGGTATGAGGGGTAAGAAGTTCAGTACCTGATCTCCAGCTATCTTCTACTACATGCTGGATAAGTCCTCCAAGAAATGGAACACGAACCAGTTCTAAATGCTCCAAATTTCGAGCAGAAGCCAGGCCCGTCACCAGGGGAACATACTTCAAAGAATTTGTGGGTCCTACATAGAACAAACCAATGTAGACAAAGAAGGCTATTCACTTAACAACACTGAATGTATCACATTAAAGAATTTAAAAATGTCCACATGTATCCATTTAGATCAGTAAGTCAACAGAATTACATAGCATCAAATAATGTACATAAGAGGGATACAGTTCTATTCAACACCATGGATAAAACAGTAATTGCTGTCAGAATCTTGTATTCTAAGATTTCTATTTACAGTCAGTGCCTATCCAGCTTTAACAGAATTAGTAGATTTCCTACATGCTAAAACATCCCCTCTGTATACAAATCCCTCTTACCAGCACAGTTCCTCATGACAAAAGTGCGTAAGCTGATACAAAGGAAATCTTTAAAAGGCTGCGGTTTGGTGAGTCTCACCCACTTCAAATAAAGGTGCCTCAGCATTGGGATACAAGGAATCTCAGGGACATTCACCCCTAATAATACATAAACAAAACAAATATTTTAAACAAGCTTTAAACTATAAAATCCAGGATAAATGTCTTTGGATTAACATTCTGGCTTTAAAAAGGAAGCCTTTTCTTTGCTATGTGGCATGTGAGAAAAGCTGTAAACGTTTTAAACACAAGTTCTTCACCTCAGGTTATCAACACAGGTTTTTAGGATTTGTCTTTTGGACCTGCTATTATATATATAGCAACCAGTATATCAAAAATGCCACATGCCAAACTCCCCCTCTTAAAAAGAATTACAATCTTGCAGAGTTTCAAAGCCTTTTAATTCACCTGTGTTGAAGGCAACGACTTCACCATTAAACACTTACCTACTAAGTGCAAAGTCTGAATTTTAGCTCCTATAGGAATTTTCAGCTTGTTCTCAGGAGGAATTGGAAAAGCACCATTACGATTACGAAACTTCCCTAAAATATGAACTTGCGGCATGTATGTCCAAATAGCTTCCACCAGCTCTAAATGAGAGGTTTCAACACCCTGGATAAAAGAAAGCAAAACAAATGCTCTAACACCAGTTCAAGCAACAATATCCTCTTAACCATGTAAAGTTCTCAATAACACACTATACATAATGTAATGTGTTATTTCACTTTAAATGTGTAGCAAGACTTGTCTTTTAAAAAGCAGAGCAATCAGAGTTTTAATTCATTCTGGACTTATGAGCACCTGTTATTCCCACTGGTGCAACTAAAAATAGTACTCATTTGCAAATTAGTCGCACATTTGCAGATATGGTCACAATTAACTGCTAGTCTGTACAGCCAGACCTGAATGCAAAGCCCAGGTCTGAACACAGAGCCCTGTAAGCAATGAGTCCCTACCAGATTTCTTCTGCTCTGTTAACATGCATCATCTCAGCGATGCATGTTAGTCTGCATCATCAGACTCGGAGAGAAGGAGGTTCTGTTGCAGTCTAATCACTCACCAGCAGATTTGGACAGGCCTGCAAAGCCTCTAAAACTCCAGGAATGCTGAAAGCTTCATGGCCACGGACTCTGCGCCTTTCAAGATACCTGGGATGAAGACCATAAAGTTGTTCAATGTCTGGCATCTTCCTCAGCAGCGTTAGGAAACTGGAATCAGTGAAACCTAAGATGACAACAACAGATTTGGTATTTGTGTGATAGCAGACATCTATCTATGAAGGGAAAGCCAAATGCATTGTTCTCTTTATATGGCAGTATAAATTCTACAATGTTGAAAGATTTACTCAGTGAAGCAATAGCTTGTCTTCTATTTCCAGATTCTAGAAGTCATGATCTACATGCTCTTCTATGATTCTGCCTTGAATTTTGCAGGCTTGCTATAGGTTTCCTTCAGCGGAGTTGCATGGCTACAGGCTTAACTATCCTCTCTCCCTTCTCAGATGAAGCATCTCTGCGAACCATCAGGCTTTCTGTCTCTATCTTTCCTGGAATTCCATTTATCAGCTACATGGCTCAAAAATGCCAAGCTGGATTGGTTATCTGCAGCTCATCACTATTCACCACAGTTCACAATACTCAAAGAAATAAGACAGTTTCTTAAAGCAAAGGATTATTTTAATCTAACATAAGACAACACATTAAAAGGATTTTAAACTAGTAAGTTACCTGTATTTACATCTATCTTCGGTTAGGTTTAACTATCTACCTGATATCAGCCCTAATAAGTCTGACTTTGCAGATCCTTTAACTTTTAGAATTCACTCATTTTAGCTCTCTCCCCCAACAAATCCCAGCAGTGTAATTTAAATCCAACAGAAATCCTAATACTCACAGGCTTGACCTAGGTTGCCCAATTTATCTATGGATCTGAAGATGGCTTGAGGTATGACATCAAAACTTATTTATTCTTACATTGTTAAGTGTTGGCAGATGAGTTGCTCTCTCATTCCATTGTATTTTTTCCTGCCTGCATGCAAACAGCCTCTTCTTGGATTAACCCTTGGATTAACTCCCTTACAATAATCAGACAAACACAGATCGTATTTACAGATTGCTACCAAGAATCCCCGTTTCTGCTACAGTAATATCCAACATATATATATATACACAGAGTTACACAGACACAGATAAATTTTCTAAACCACGTGCTTAAGGAAGCCACCCAAATCTCACAAGTCAAAAGGAATTAAACATCTAACTCCTTTTACTGCTTTTGAAAATTCACCCTATATGTGTCATTATAAATACCAGGAGAGCCCCGACAGTTTTGCTCACCACCATGTTAATGCCCTACGTTAAGCGAGCGCATTACTCACCCGTGGGCATGTATTCCCACCATCGGCCTGCACACAGATCCACAACCTTCACTACTCGCAGATAAAGAGTGACCGCTTCCTTCAGTTTCCGGGACAGGCATTCCATGCACATGATATCCTGCAAGGGAAGGTACCTTTGGGAGAGGAAAAAACACCCCTCTGATTTATCAAAGGTGGATCCTTTTTGACTTTTTCCAAACTAAAGAACATCCCAAGCATGACTACACGAGTTCATGCATTTATAACACCTAGTATCAGTAATTCAAACAGAATTTTCAGACTGTACTCTAAGAAAGTGTGAAATTTTGCTAAGCAGAATGACTCACCAATTTTTGACACTGAATATAGGATATTCGAGGTACAAATATAATATTAAAATGGAGAGATGCTTTAGTTCTCCAATAAATACTGCTGACCAAACCATTTGTCAGAATAGTTTCTATGTGGTTTAATTAAAGGTCCTTTAATTTTCTAGTACACACTAGCATGCTCAATTCGCAAACATTTTGGAGAGCTACTGTTTTTAAAGAACTTGTCAGTAAGACATTATGTTTTGAATATAACAGGCATGAGTGAACATCTTGGAGAAGGACTGTTCTGTAGGGAAGCTTATATACTTATCCAAGTTCCCTTCTGCACACTATGAAGCAGAGGCAACAATTTCAAAACACGCACCTCCACTATGATACATTTGACAGGCACCTCCACTATGATACATGACCTGAGATACATTTCTGCACTGAAATCAGTATTTTAACACTTGTTACCAGACACTGGTCAACAGAATTAAATCACTTACTCTTTTCTTCTTCCTTCTACCCTTCATGACATTCACACAGATTAATTTTCAAAGTATCCAAATGAATTCTGGAACTGAAAAAACATTTCTCACCCCTTTTTATCCAGTTTTTATCTACCAGTTCACTTGTGGTACATCTACACTCTCTGAATACTATTTGACATAAACATCAACGCAGGCAGATTGGGGAAAAAATAGAAAACAATATAATAATAAACAATAAATTCACTTCTGTCAAGCTGCTCACCTAAAGATGTGGCAAAGCACTTCATGAGAGAGTTGGTTCATGTAATCTTTTGGCTCATCTGCTTTGGTGGACTCAGAACCTTCCCTGTTCACTAAGCATGGTTTCACATTTTTCCGCCGGGGACCCATATTTGCAATGATTTCTGATGAAAGGAAATGTTTACAGTGTTATGCAAATTCAGTGCAACTGAAAGAGAAAACGGACAGACAGTAGAGGAGGACACACCACTTAAGCTTCACTTACCAAAAAACCCAGCAAAATCTGCCAATAAAGAAAGTTCCAGTGCAGCTGAATTGAGTTAACCAAGAAATAGAAAAAAATTTTCCAACAAGTTATAGATTGTCTCCTACATGAGGTCTCAGACACAACCTGATGATTATTAGATAAACTAGAAAGTCCCTTGAGCTAAAGGAAGCTGTCAAGGAGGAAAATCACCACAGTTAATAGGAGAGGCTTAATAGGAGATCGATTCTTTTGCATGAATAAAATGTCTTCAGAGACACCATCCACACACCAGTTGATGAAGACAAATCACAGGAAAGCTGTGGGGATACTACAGAGGTTACTAAGCAAATACCAACTCGACACGTTCCACTGAAACAGAAAGCCCGAAGCCTCTGTCTAGCAGAAAAAAATAATATTTCCTTTTAGAAAAAACAGGCTCCTACTGATCATTCCCCAAAAATGCCCTATTAAAGGTCCTCAAACTGGCTCTTCTTAGAGGTTAGAATACCAAACAAAATATTCAGGTTGCTTAGTTAAAGATCAAAGCTCCAGAAAAACTGAAAGACCTGGTCTCAGCAGCAATGTGCAGGATATCCTCTCCTCTTTCCCTTTACTGAATTAATGTGTTCGAGTCTACATTGTTCCTGCAGCACAGATGCAGGCACAGAAGTACTGAAATAACAATAGTATGTTTCATTTAAAAACATACAAATTGATTACAAGAAGTAATAAATATAAACTTAATGTTAACATTAGAGTAACTGAGTTAATGCCTCATGGGGATGAACAGCATGAGAAATGTCTTCACTACTGCTGTTTAGCTGAGGAATGCTTTCTGGTAAGTAGGGTAAAGCATCATTAACTCAGTAAACCAGTTTAACAGGTTGAATAACAAAATTCAGTGGATGAGGAGAGGCAACTTTAAAAAAAAGACAGATTTTGGAAAACTTATCAAAGATGCATCTGTTAGGACATACACTGTGATGTAAATATACCACAGTGTTTGCTTCACACTATGTGGAAGTGGCAACTGAGAAGAAAAACAAAGCATCTCATGGCAATGAAAAATTTGCCTTCCCCAACACAAATGATTTATATGCTGGCACAAAATTTGAAATATTGATAGCTTCACTGTAATCTAATTATTGAAAAACATGTGCTTTCACACATTTTTGCATATATTGAAAATTAACAAGTGTATGTTGTTAATTTATAATTAATTTATTTAAAATGGTGACATAAAATAACTATATTAGCACCTTCTGCCAGACAATAGCATGAAACATATCTTTGCTCCTTTGGATTGGCTGGGACTTCTCTAGTCAAACCTAAAAACCCTGAGTTTGTTGCCTGTACACATACTACCCCTTCTTTTTTGGTACACACTGGAAAGGTTTAGTACGTTTGTAATACTGCATCGTAATATTGTTCAACTTCATGAAGCCCAAAACTGACTTCAAGCTTTTTATGAGATTGGACTCTGAGGAAAACAAGTATTATACGGATTCCTAATGAATGTCACCTGGTCTCTCGATTTGAACAGAGGGCATGACACAACCTAAAAAATTCTAGGTTGATGCAGACACACAATGGAGTACAATACAGCAGTATTTAAAGGACAGCATTTAAAGGACTGTGATATAAGGTCAGAGAAAAGAAAGACGTTAACAGACTAACTTATAGGGAAAAAGTCTGAAAGAATCCTGTGAGATTTAAACACAATGAGCACAACCTGCTCTCTTCAGGCTGTGGCTTGGTTCAGCTCCTGCCATCAAGTAAAGGGTAAAAAGAATGAGCTAGTCTCTTATGAGGCAGCAGTTTCTGCAAAATATATGCTCCTTTTGATACTATTTTTAAGCTAATGTGTGTAGCTTTAACCTCTCATTCTACATTAGGAAGGTGACCCCGTTTTCAAAAAAAAAAAACCTTTCAGATATTTAATAAGGCTGATAAAAGAGTTTTGCTCTCACCAACTCAATTAATTCACGGGAGTCTTTGTACGAAACAGCTCGATATGTGTTATCTTCTCGACTGAACTTAAAAAAGCCACGGAGAGACCCGCACCATCCCCCAGAAACGACCATTTTAGAAAAAACTGCGGAGAACAGCTAGCAAGCGCTAATTTAAGAGGGGTGTTTCCTTGTGGGGATGAAAAAAAAATAAGAAAAAAAAGAAGAAAAAAAAGAGAACACGTTTATTTTTGCTTGGATAAGCAATATAAAAGCAGGTTTCCCCACAACCCTCTTCCCCACAGCCAGCCCAAACGCCGCCGTTCCCTCAGCGGGGCATCCGCCGCCCCCAACGCGGTGCCTCAGGGCTCCCTCCTTTCCCCCACAGCAGCAGGAAGGACAGCAGTCTTCCTCAGAGGCCTGTCACACCGGGGAACAGCCCTCACCGGCCCCAGGCCGGGCCGCCCCGAGGCCCCGGTGCTGGACAACGACAGCCCCAGCCGGCGAAGGGGCACAGCGGCACTGCTCCGCCACAGCAGGCCCACCCGCCACGAGAGGACGGGGGTAGGTAGCAGCCTCCGGCTTCCCGAGCCCCGCCAGCCCGTGGCTCCTTACCTGCCCCTCAGCGCCGCCCTGTTATTGTGGCCGCGGGGGGAGGGTTAACCCTGGCAGCCGCTTCCTGCGCGTCCCCTTCCGCCAGCGCCGCCGCGCTTCCGGCCCCACTTCCGGCGCCGGCTCGCCCCGCCCTGCCGCCATCTTGGGGGCAGCGAGAGGCGGGGGCTGTAGTGCAGCCGCCATCTTGAGTGCGGCGTCGCGGACGCCATCTTCAGCGCGTCGCCTGGGAGACCGCCATATCGGTGGTGGCCACAGTGCAATCGCAGCCAGTTCTTCACAGCCCACGGAGGGGGGCCCGCCACAGCCTGCCGGGACCCGAAAGCTCCGGTTATGCCGCGGCCTGAGGCAGCCGGCCCGACGTGTGGCCGCCGACCCGGTGACAGGGCAGAAAACACCGCGTCAGACTCCTGAGAGCGTTAAATGCCAGCTGAGGTACAGGGCCATAAATTGAGTATTTTGAAAGAGAAGGAACTAGGGAAAAGCTGAAAGACTGGTTAGGAGTTCAGCATTACAACAGCCACACCTGTGTGGTAGGTAGTGTGCCCTGGAGGGGGCGTGGACGAAAACAGCTCACAGGCCACAGTGAGACTCTGAGGCAAACATATGGAGAGGAATGTAATTTATAAAAATTATGCCCCAGCCCACATTTCTGTATGAACTGACATATGATACTGATACATTATCTGCAGAGGCTTTAGCCTGGCCTCAAGAGTCCTGCTAGTTGCCTTTGCCAAAGCATATTTGCAGCATTTTGTGGGTCTATATGTAGGCCACCTTCTAATCGCTGCATTTAGACTGATCCCAGTGGAAATAGCAACTTACTAAACATCTTGGAGACATATTTCATACAAACCCCAAGGAGTTGAGTAACAAAGCCCATTTATTACTAAGCAGAATATTTGTGGTTTATTTTTTGTGAAGGCCAACATGCAAAGAATCAGTTATTGGCTTAATGATCATCCCAGAATAATCCACAATGCTCTGTGGTGAAATATGAAGTAACAAAATTAAATTTTAGCTTGCCTTTGCAGAATGAGCAGTGTGAGTCACAGAGAAGGTATTAGAAAAACCCACATCTACAAGAAAGCACTGAGACCATCTCTTTTGAAGAATCATACAGCACGTGCATGCAGTAGCATTCACATTTAGTCTGATGTTATTCATTATTTACCCGAACTGTGAAATGGCTTCAGGAAGTGTTCCTGCTTAGCTTTTCCTCTTGCGCATTGGAAGCAATTCCCATGACTGCAAAATCAAATAACTGCTCTGTCCAAGGCTTGTTTGGCTTGATCCCTCAGTTAACTTTTCACATCATCACTGCCACCTACAGCAAAGACAGCAGGAACATCTATCACCTAATACCTCGTACAATCTGCCTGGCACATTACATTCCTATAAGATTATTTCAATACAGAAAAAAAAGCAGGAGAAGGCATCATACAGCAGGAAGAGAACGTGACAGGAATGCATGTGGGATAGACTGTATTTAAGCTCGGTTGCTGAAGGAGAGGAACTGGTGCCACTGGTGCTACTGCTGAACATAGTTGGTACCAGCTATGCAAAACACGGACAGGTCCTATTCTTGGCAATCAGTGTAGATTTTAGATGTGTCAACAGCAACATCCAAAACATTTAGACCCCAAAAATATGGGGAAAGTAGGCAAGTGAGGCCTCTTCTGGAAAGAAAACAAGAAAAGGGAAACAGTTCATTCAGTAGCAGGATTCAAGTGTAGTAATGCTTGTTCCTGTCCCCCCGCCCCCCACCAAAGGCAGGGGGTACGCATTTCGTGACAATAAGAGAAGATTGCTAAAAGGACACAAGAGAGACTAAACTTAATTAAGGAATTTGGGCAGGGCAGTTTGGTTTAACTGTCATTTAAACTTATGTATAAACAGTCATAGTATATGAATGGTTAGGTGGTTACAAGATAGACAGCAGAAACCAAAAACACCCTCTTTTTTTCTTAACAGAAACCTACGTGGACCTTTGAAAGCAGTTTGATGGTTCTATTTC
>KZ506073.1:105506-120148 GCA_002844005.1 Limosa lapponica baueri | reverse complement strand
GCATATTATATTTGTCCTTATGAGTTAACATTTCTGGATTTGACAAAGCAAACACAGACAATACAGCAGCACGTTGGATTGATTTTAGCTACTCCGAAAAAAAAAAAAGTTGTTTCTTGGAAAACAAATGTTCAGATCTGTTTAGTAATAGCTGCTTCCCAGCCTTGGTTAAGTAAGGCCTCTTTACCATTCCTAAAACTAATTCTGAAATTTATGGTAAATACTCTGTTTGGATTGAAAAATGATGAGTGAAATTTTGGCCTCATCAGCAAACTCGTACTGGTTTCCATTGAGCTGGGAAGTACTGTTTTAATACATGTATGTTAATTGTGGGCCTCTGATAGTTTCCTGCTTTTATCATTGTATCTTGTCTTTTCCTGACGTCTTGCCTCTCCAAGTTGTTATTTTGAAGAAGAAAAAGCAATTACTTGGTGAACAAATAATTATTCACATCAATGGGCCCGTTACATCTGATAAAATATTAGTGCATATTTTTCTGAGAGTGAGAACATTTGTCACAATTACCGATATGTTGCTTTTATTTTTGGAGCCCTGAATGGAGCACAAATGTGATCCCAAATACGCTGCTGCAACACGTCATTTGTTAAGTGCCTGCTTTATTCTGCATGGGAGGATGCTCTCTGGATGCATTTCAGAAAGCACTGATGCACATTCATATGATGGAGTGTCTCACGTTGAGGACATCAACAGTGCTGAAAAAATGGTGCATGGAACAGCTAAAGAATACATTCTTATTCACCATGTGTACCTGGGAAGAGTGTACAAGCCCAGGTGGACATTGATATGGTCACAAGTGGGAATTCAGACCTCTTAGTGACTCTAGTACGTGTTTATTTGGAACCCAGTACACAGACTCCATCAATTCTATTGTGTGTGGGTGGTTAGGGTTGTCCACCCATGTGCAATTAGCATATCAGACTTTTAAAGTCTTGCTCAATGGTAGATTTGAGAACCAAGTGATGTATTTCTTAAGGCATCAAACTGTGCCAAAATATTTGGGTATTTGCCTGAAGGAAGGTGAGTTTCCCATTGTCCACACCTTAAGAAAGATCAAAGGAGCCTTTCTTTAGAATTGCAGGTATCAAGCTGGGACAGATCCTAGCTGAAGGTTTCATAGCTTATTTTAGAAAGTAAAAAAACCCACCAACACCATGACTCTCTGCAGAGGCTGAAGCTGCTCTCTATTATTTTTCTTTGTATCTTCTGATCTCTCTAAGCTAAATGACAAGGCTGTAATACCTACTATCCTGCAACTAGATTGTGAATCCTTTGAGTTACTTAGTGTCATACCATTGATGTTTCTGAATGACTTCACAGATATCTGCAAAACAGGCATTAGCAGCTTAGCACTTAGCAGTGAATGAATTGCACAGTGAGCATTGAATAGGACTTACTTTAAATTGCCTTCTATTTTGTATTTTAAGATGTAATTTCCAGGTGTTTAGCACTTTGAAGTTCTGTCACGCTGAAGTCAGTCAAACTGAAATATTTGATGAAGGGGTTCTTAGTTTTCTTCATGTCTCAGAACAAGGTTAGAGGACGTACATAATATTAAAAATATTATGACTTTTATAAAAAAGAAGCTACAACTTATGAAGAAGCTGTAAGAAGGTAAGATGAAGGTCAACATGGAAGGAGGGGTGGATATGAAGCATTTGGACCTGAAATCTAATACATATTCTCTCACAGAGAGCCTTTTTTTTCCTTTTGCTGTTAGCAAGTGCCTGCTTACCCAGCTCTACTAGCTGAAGCACTTAGAGGATAGCAAGCTCCCTCTGCAACCTATTAGTTCCTCATTAAGTACACCAACTATTTGTAAAGCATTCTTTAGGGTGAGGAGCACCCACAAAAAGCCCTGGAAGGAATTAGTCAGTCTCTGTTCAGTGCAGATTTAGGGAGGTGTGGTTGGCAAAACCTAAAGCCACAAGCTGAGTGATGCGTGTGAATAGAAAGCTGGAGGATCTGCCCCTTCCCAGAGAATGGTGGGTCAATGAGTAAGACAGGGGACCAGTAGAAGACCTGTTATGTGACTATGTGATTAATGACTGTCATGCCATCAGAACCTCAGGAATAAACTTAGTTCTACCATTATTTTATTTCAGAAGCTTTGATTTTGCAATCCAACTTTTTTTAGGGGCAATTTTGTACATTGTGCAGCTTGATTGAGTCTATACATTGTGACATTTATAAGACGGTTTCCAGATTTTTTGTGGTGCAACAAGGAGAGGAATTAAGAAAGAGAAGTGCAGGGATTAACTGACACATCAACTGTTATTTTCTTGACTGGATGGGGTATGTTAAGAAATGATCTCCACTGTATGGAGCCACCCTAGTGAATATTTGTGCTGTGTTCTTAACATCTTTTGGTACAATCAAGAGAGTTCCTCAGAGATAGAAGACTGTCTGACAATTTCTAGAGCAGATATTCAGAGGCACTGGATCCATATAAGGCCCAGGAAATGCATAATCAAGGACTGAAGCCAACTTTATGTCTTAGAGAGCAGCCTTCTTACAAATCACCTTGACTTCTCCAGAAAAAAAGGGGCATTATCAAGCTGTGCTTTGTTATTTTTCAGAAGAATCTTAGGTGACGACTTTACTCGCTACTGGCTCCTCATTACCTCATGATCTATGCCACGAAAGCTTCCTGTAGGGAGGTTTAACTCACCTTATGGGATCATGGCTCAGAAAGGCATATTCCTCTAAAGGTAATAGGTCAATATAGTCTTTGTCAGGATACTTGTAAATTTAGTCTCAGTATTTCTGGGAGTGAAAACGAGGCTGAGTCAAAGTTAATGAGAGGTTTCAATGATTGGTTTCAATGGTGCCAAGGTTTCAGCCCAGATATCTGAAGAACAGGAAGGTCCTACTAATCCTGAACACTGTACCAACAATGTTAGAGAGAAACCTCAAAGACCTCAAGATAGATGTTAGCCTGGTTTCAGTTGCAAACCTGACCACAAAGGCCAGTGAACTTCAATGTACTCTTAAGACTTCAAAAGAAACACTAACTTCTTAGCCTGCAGAAGAGGATTTAGAAGAGATTGCTGACTAACAGACATCACTTTTCTGTGTTTCCTGTACAGTTTTACAGGCCACAGATTTGGTAGCATTAATCAGTAACAGTACTTCTCCCTACAGACATTGCCTCACAAGTAGTATGTAATGTTCTGGTAGGAAAGTGAAGAGTGATATTAACCATTCTTCTTAAAAGATCACAAGTAGACAAAATTTTCTTTTTCCAGATATATTTATTATTAGCTCCTTTGTAAAACAAGTACAGTAAATTGCATTTATAGCACAAATGTGTACACTTAATAGTAATAAATACTAACAGCACTTTTAGCTAGATTATCAACAGTTTTCTGAAATATCAGATACTTCCCACATTTCAATATTTAAATATCTTAAATCACCACCCATTTCTAAGACTGGAAAAGAAGGAAGCATGGTCACAATGGAAGTCATTCTTTAATTTCAGTGACCCTGTATCAGGGATTAAGGCCTAAATCCTCAAAGATATTTCAATGTACTTTGCCCTCTTGAAAGTCAGGACTTAGGTGGTTTGACAAAAATGTACAGGGTTCAACACATGCTTCTGCTTCTTTCCAGACCCGGGGACTTACACTGTAAGCAGTTCAGAACCAGGCCTTGAGGGTTTTTTCCTAAGGTTCTGTGAAGACACCTAGCACATGTTGCAATACTAGGGAAATACTTTCAAAATTAACTATAAAAATCTGTATTCTAAAACTCTAGTTTTAATTAGATGCTAAACATCCATATATAAAACCAATTACCAATTGCTCTCTGAAATATCAGATACATTATTTAAACTTTTAAGTAATTTAAGCTGCCTTGGTTTCAGATGCAGATTCCTGACTAATTGTGCCCTGTGGTTTTGCCTGTGGCACGGCAGGTCTGAATTGATTTTATTGTCAGAAAACTCCACTGCAAGAGATGCACTGGGTCACTGAATGAAGGGTCACTAATGATCATAGGCCTGAAAGAGAGGGAGTCATGTTTAGGAGGTGTTATATTCCGCTATTGCCTCCTGTTTCCTTTCATGTTCATGAGAGGTGGCAACAGGAATCTTTTAACCACAGCACCTCAAAGCTGCCTCCATGCCAGCACTCCCATTGCTCCCACTGCAGCTTGGGTCCAGCTGCAGCTGTAGGGCTTTGAGAGTGGTTGATCTCTCATGCAATAACCATTTGCAGGGTTCACCAGCTGGGCATCAACATGATGTAAGCACAGAGAGCTGCCAGAATGCAGCAGCTGACACTTCCAGGACTCGGAACTTGCAATTCCTTCTTTTACTAAAACATCTGCAATCAGATTGGACAATGAGGATGGCCCTGATACATCGTATGTAGCTGCCTCATGCAGCCAAGGCTTTCTATGCTGATACATTTCAACAAAATAAATAAAAATAAATAAATAAATAATAAAACAGTTAAATAATGGAACACTAAAACAGTTCTTTCAGTAAGTTACTTTCCAAATAAATTACTACATGAAAAAGTTTAAATAGCAATTGCCATCATCTGGCATTGCAAGTCAGGTCAAGTTAATAAATACTAATAAATAAATAAATAAATAAATAAGCAAATAAATAAATGCAATACAATAATATGCAGAACTTACAATAATAGCTGACAGCAATGTATCAGAATACTATACATGTTAATATAACATGATGTATGCTAAAGGTGTCACTCAAATTGGGGAATTTAAAAGAGCTGCTAAAATCTGAACCATATTAATCTATTACAAAAAAAGATACAGTATGGCTTCTTAATAATCTCAAATGCATATTTTTCTTCTAATTATGCTTATGTTCTTGTGCTAATCCATTCTTTGCTTTCTTTAGGAGAATCGTGCCATTCTCCTAGAATCTCTTACTGGTTATCTGTAAAACAAGAGAAAGGAAATTTACATAAGAATTATCTTTATTTTTCTCAGACCTAGATTTTTAGCCCATTTCTCAATGAAGCTTTGCTGGTCTGAGCCATCTAGTGAAATGCCACCACTCCATTTCTCTAGAGGACTTGGGATCAGATAATGCAAGGCTCAGAAGTTCCTGTGTTTGGTGGAGATTAGGGATTCGGCTTCAACTGATGAGGGTGAGGCACCTCTCCAGCTACAGCCCTTTCGAAAATTTCCTTCAGTTCCCACTAGTAAATAATCAATGCCCCTGTACCAATGCAGACTGGCTCCACAGAACAGCGTGATCTCATTTCTAGTGTTTCAGTTGGGCTACAAGTTTACAACTTTTCAACAGCGCGACTCGGGAAACTTGGAGGTCAGAGAGATTTGCATCTACACCCAAAATTACAAAACAGAAGAGAGGAAGAAGATAAAAAAATCTGCATAATTCTTTTTGGTGTTGATCTGAAGGAGGCTGTTTCCATATTTAAAAATCTGTTCTGACGTGGAAAGCTGGGCTGAGACTAATTTAGAGCTGTCAGAGAACACTAATCAATTCACAGAGTAAGAAAACATCCATTCCTAGGACTGGCAGAAGCTGCCAATAACTTTTCTCTGTAATAGCAAATATCTCCTTTCTCTCTCTCTCACTCTCTTTCTCATTTTACTGGTAAAACTTGGCTGTACATGGATTGTCTGCTGTATTTGGATGCTCAACATTGATTCACAAGCTCTCAATGCACAGAAAGGATAAAAATCAGCACGGGTTACACTAGCTCGTATATTTCTTAAAGAATATTTTATAATTGCCCAGTTAAGTAGAACCCTACTTATGTCCATGAACTTACATCCATTGTTTCCTCTCTGACTTCAATGGATTCTAATTGTTTCCTCAATTATTATTTTTTTTTAAAAGAATCATTGTTTAGACAGCCCAATACATTTACATGTTTATTCTCTTCCAGATATTTAATGAAAAAATGTTCAGGAGACAAAAATGGTTATGAGGAAATGTGAAATAAATGAGCATTTAAGAAGCACAAGAAACTCCTTGCTCTCCTGAGTAAGGAATCATCCCTGATCCTCCAGTAGAAAGTTCTTTAAGTCTTACCTGCACCGTGAAGACCACTCGCTCCAGGCTGAGTTATAATAGCGATCCCTGGCCTGCACAGAGATCTTGTCTTTTGGGCCAGTCATTGGAATCTGAATAGACTGCTCCTCAGCATCATAGACCTATGATCAGGGCACAGCTCCATCAGTGGATTGGAAAGGTCAAGCAGAACATACAATAAAGTGCCAGAGAGATTGCAACAAGCACATGTAACTCAAAAATCCCACTGCTAGTCTGTTGTTTCAGGCACCAGTCTTCACCCACAGATACCAAAGTCATGAGGACTTATGAGAACTTGAGCCTCAGTAGAAACAAACTAAAAATCCCACTTTCCACTTAAGTTGGTGTTGTAAAGTGATCCAAACCCCAGACTGAAACAGTCATTGGAACAAAGGGGTTATTTGTTTGTCTGGGTTTTTCTCTTTTTCCTTCTTCTCCCAGAGTGGAAACCCTAAAAGGCAGAAGTTCCTGCTCTTCAGTATCATTGAAATTCCCACCGAGGACTTGTGGCTGATACAAGAAGCGCTCAGTAGACTCGCCAGTTTCTCTACCTGATGGATTGCACAAGACAACTCTGCTAAATCAAGGAGTCAGCACTAGGGGAATGGCCCCATCTGCTGGTACGGGCTTGCTTATTTTTTTCACGTAGCAAAAGACATCCTCTAGTGTCTTTGGTTTTATCAGTTGACAAATGGATGATCATTACATTTGTTTGCTTTTCTGATTGTTGGACCCGGGAAGAACAGCACTGCAGCTAAGGACCTGCACTGTAGTCAACTGGTTTGTGTATTTCTTTCCAGTTCTGCTGTTTATTTCTTTGGCGAACTGGGCAAATCACAATACTACTGTTGTGTACCCTTTAGTGCATCCATGAACATTATCAAAGCAAGCAAAAACATTTTGTGATTTAACAGTAATACAGAACAGCAATGTTCAGTTAACAATTAACTAGTAGCTGGAAAGTGAGTGGCAAAGACTGTAGCCTTCGCCAGTCTCCACAGAAATGCTACCAAATGAGTCACTGATTCCTTATTTGCCAATTCACCTATAAAGTCTGAGCTCCCCAGGTACAAACAACATACAAGGAAATCAGTGCAACAGATCCTAGACTTCTTGATTTGGAAATTGGGATTTTCCCACATTAGGACCCACACAGCCTACTAATGAATTAGTAAATACATTTCTCACGCTAGCACAGCTATGCAATGCTGGGCAGGATTTTATCTCCCCAGTTACATCAGGGTTGCATCCACCCTAGAGTGTGTTGCTTGGATCTTACTGCTCGTAGGAATAGGACTGGGAAGGAGGCCTTATTCTGCCAAGACAGAACCTTGCCACATTTGGGTATCAGCATCCTTTTTTTAAATTTTTTTATTTTAGTCCATGATTCTTGCATACTAAGCTTATATTATTTTATATATTATTATATTTTTCAACCAAGAAAATTTTGTGTTTCAAATGTTGTATCTTTACCTGGATTTTGTGTTTCTTTGTACGTTCAACTTTGACCCTGAAAGTCAAAGGGAAGTAGGACTTTGGTGTGCTCCATGTGCTGGGGTATGTCCAAGTCACTGTTCCATTTGTGGCCACGTACTGACATTGGGGTGGGTCAGGTTTTACTGCAAGGGAAAATATAGAAAGAATTAATTCACATTAGCATAATATCAATGTTGGTGTACTACTGTTGATAGATTTATAAGTATCAGCTTTGGGAGCCTTCATGAGATAAGAGAGGAGTAGGCATGATGTGTAAGAACTACTTTGTATGCTTCTTGTGGAAAATTAAGCACACTCCCAGAGTCTCTCTGGGTAAGATCCTTCTGTTTTGTTTTTGGTTTTTTTGCCTGGAAAGTTGCAGAGGGCTGTGTTGAACAGAGGAATATCCTTAAGCCCTGCTGACCATTAGGGTATTCAGCAAAACATCTGTTTCTTTATGATGCTGCTTCATTTTCCTGTGGCATCATGGTCACAACTGGTCCTGTTATTTCCTGTCAGTTTCTATTAACCTGCCCTGGGTGCCCATCTGTAAGAATGGATCAGAAGGGAAGCATACATAGTGTTAACCATTACCTATTTAAATCTGCAGTTCTCAGAGAAAAGCCTGCTGGGTTATTGGTTATTCTCTGACTTCTCCCACATACCCCTTCCAAACATGTCCATCTAATAGAGAAGGCTACAGAAACTTCTAGAAGATGTGGGGGTGAGAGGGTTGGAGGTCACAAGCTAGGGAGACGTTGCTTCTTCACTTCCTCATCCTCTTCCAGACTGCTGATATGATTTGTTTTCCCCTGTTCCAGTAACTGGGGGCTTGATACAGATTTACAGTAGAATAGGGCAGGGATTCCCAAACTTGGTTTGATCAGCTACTGTTGTTAGTTCCACTATCAGCAGCAAGAATAAAGCTAAGAATTAATCATGATTCCTGGTCTACTCACTGATATCTCTGATGAAGAAGCTGCTAGTGTAGTTCTCATATTCCACCTCGTCAATGACCTCCAGGAACATCTCAATTGGCTGGTGCTCTTCAGCAAATGGACAATAGTTTTCTTTCTGGCACTGGACGGTGTATTCAGTCACTGATTTGTCAGTGTGAGCTACAGGGCTGCTGCAGGTTATGTCTCCTTGAGAGCTGAATACAGAACAGAGAAAAGTACTGGAAATGTTGGTTTGTTCTGAGAATTTGTTGCCATAATGATAACATGTAGTTGGTAAGGTAATGTTTTAACGTTGCCTGTATCATTTTACGGCTGCGCTTCTACAGCTTCAGAAGCAGTTCAGCGGGTGTTCTTATATTCTCAGTGCTGTATATGTATTATTGTAAAAACACAAAAGTGCCCCTGCCTTAGCAGAAGGAACTAGAGTTTAGCCCTCAGCCAGGATATCTCATTTCTTATTACCACTGTCCCATGACAAGCTCTAGTATCTTACTTTATTCCTTAGCCCTTTCTAAAACCTTGCTGGAAGAAATAAGGGAAGGTTAAAATGCATCCACTGGTAAATAAATAACAAAAGCCATCTCTAGAGTACTACTGGTTCTATTTTTGCGTTCAGCGAAATAAAACACTTTGCAGTTGTTTCTTCTTTCAAACTGAAGTGACCTTTGCTCAAGCACTCCATGTTTTGGAGAAACCCCCAAGACTAGTGGAAGGTAGGAAATCCCCACAAGGTTCCCCTCACATATTTCCCTCGCAGGTTTCTGCAGCGTTCCTCAACAGAGACTTGTCAGTGGACATGTGGCTTTTGCAGTGGGTGCAGCCTCCCACTCCCTTAATTTCGCTGGACTGGCTGCGAAGGGACTCAGTGCTGTGATTGTTTCTGCTTTTGGCTCAACTTCCTCTCTTTCCCCTGCGTGAATGTTTTTTTGCTATTGCTTAAGTTATTCTGTAGCAGCTGTAACTATCCAGTGGGGGTTGTTCCATTTTCAAGTCTTTATGAATTTCTGAGCAACTTCCACGCCCTTATTAGGTAAGTTAGTCCCAGTGATGGCTCAAAACATTTTGCATATGTTCAGACTCTGGAAGTGGGATTCCTTGCCTTCTAGATGTCCTCAATAGCCTAAAACCCAGGATCTCCTACACAGAGTAACACAAAGGGCTCTTCTGGCCTTACTATGAGGTTGTTAAGGAAAGTACAAGCTCTTACCCTTCTAGACTTCTGATTGTGAACTTCACATTTGGACTCTCATTTTCTGTCATCCATGAACATGTGAAAATTCCAGAGTAGTTCTTTGCTTCACATTTTAAAAATGTCCTTATTGGCTCTAGATGGAAAAAGAAAGAAAACATGATTTATTTACTTTTTTGCCAAAACAGTCAAAGCAGAGAGAAAACAGTAATTCAGTTGACTCCCATCTACTTTGGCAGGTGGTGGGTCCATAGGCAGACACTCTTATACCTGCCCCTGCGGCAGCCCCCTGAAGTTAAAAAGCCGTATATCCAGTTAGTGGCTGAAGGCAGGTTTACGTGGCACCACCTTAACCACATCTGTGTGGCTACTGATAGGAGCGAGAGCACACCCAAACTGCTGCAGAGAGCTGTCAGTAAGAGGTAAATATAGACAAATCCATTGTTTCTTTCACAAAGAAACACTGCAGCTATCCATTGGCAAACCTCTGTGTTTGTTTCCCTGCGCACGAGAGTGCACACAGTGGATTATCTCACCTCTTCACACACTGGGGCACCTGATGGGAATGTCTCCAGTGTGAGAAGTGAATGAGGCCTCAGTATGGGCGTGTGTTTTGTTTCTGTTGCCCAGCACTTCAGACTCTCAACAACTCTATAACATACCCTGGATGTAGCTGATGGACAGACCAGCCTACGGCATTTGATAGGTGGGTCCAGGAGCTAGGGAAAAAGCCTTAGAAATTCATAAGTTCCTGGCACTACAGTGAGAGACTGCAATATGAGAGATAGATGAGTGAGGTTCATGCAGAAAATGCAGAACATTGCAGGCTTGTCCCAGTGGGTTAATTGTGAATGGAGAAGCCCAAAAGACAGCACTTAAAATCTAGGTCAGTCCCTGGTTCTGTCAAATCATGTAGCCCTGGTTTTGCAAACCCTCTCCTAAATGCTGGCTCTGTGAGATGGAAGCAAAGCAAGTCAATTGCTCCCCCACCAGAAAAGCAGGGGTGTGGTATTGATGTTATCCTGTATCTAATCATTCCTGCCATCACTCCATCCTATAGGTCTAGAGAATCCTAAATTAATCCCATGGCAATTGACTCCCATGCTGCTCATCAGCTGCACCATAAACAGACCCACAAAAGTAATCAGTAAAGCATTTGAAGAGGACCCATTTTAAAGTGGTTATTTCTTATGCAGTTCTCCAGAGGTGAAGGGCCTTCTGGTCCTCACAAAGCTCCAATGCACAAAGCTGAGCAAGATGCATTACATCATCTTATGACCGTACCTTTAAAACTTTTCAGAATTGACCTTATCATTTGCCCATTGGAGTCTATTTTAGTTATGAGGAAGAAATTATAGCTGACAATTTCATGGGTATTAGCTGTCAGACAGGTGTAGTTGCCGGCATCTGGGAACTCTTTCACTTCAGCAATCAGAGTCTTTCCAGTTCCTTTCAGTTCGGTGCCCTTTTTCCAGTAAACTGGCAGTGCTTCATCAGGTGTGTTACAGGTGAGCTCCACTCTTTTAGCCGGTGTCTCATCATTCCACTCTGATTCTATGACGTACACTGGACATTGCAGAGAAAGACATGTTAGCAGCTGTGTGTACTTAACAGTGTGAAGACTGAACTGAGCCCTTTTCTTCAGCTCTACTCTCCAGGAAAACTGCTACCAAATCTCTGGCTCTCTTGCCCAAGGCCTTACCATCACCTAGAAATCTTTTCTACAAGAAAAGGTTCTACTTAGAAATTTACAGTGTATCTAGAACCTGCTGATCAATAGGGATAACATTTTAATGGAAGAAGTGATTTTTTTTTCCATGTTCCCAGAGAATCTTACAGTGGTTCATAACCATGGGAAGTAAGTAGGTACCTTTGTTTTAAAGGTGAGGATGCCAAGACACACTGAGCACTGAGCCCACTGCACATGGCCTGTGGCCTTTGCTCACAGAATGGCATGTAAAATCAGTCCATACAATGGTGCTTTGCTGTGGTACAAAGCTGTGACACTGTGGCCTCTTCAGCATCAAAGGCTTGTGAGTGAGCAATGGGAAGGTCGGGAGCTCTGGGTAAGTGGTTTGTATTTGCCAGTAGCTGATCAAGTTTTCTGTTTTCTGCAGGGGACAATCTGTACTCCCATCACCCTGGTCCAGTGGAGCAATTACTAGGAGATGGGAGATCGCTGAGCTACAGCAGAGCTAAACGGACTGCAACAGGGAGGTGTACTCTTCTAAATGCCATCTCATAACTCTGAAGTGCCCTGCTGGTCTTTCCAAATTAGAAGACACACACCACAAAACAAAATAACTTGGAACAATTCCATTAAAAAGGCATTATCTTCTCTTGTCTCTTTGCTGTGGTTGGCTGAAGAACTTCACCTACACTTCTGTGTGGCAATAGTTCTCAAATTCAACAGTCATTGCTCAGATATATTCCTGCCCTCACACTGAACCATGTTCGGTGCCCTCAGAGACTCTTCTACATGCAAGAATTGGCAAAAATTTGTTTCTTAGTGTGCCAACACCACAGCAGGCACTCAGCTCAGGAAATCAGAGTTCCAGTGAGCTCAAAGACCTTTTCACCAGAGCATTTCACTACCAGAATGAGACCTTTAAGACTTCACCACAAAGAAGAAACACCAAGAAATAGATGTCAAACACTCAATCTAAAATGGCAGAAAACACGCAACTTCAGGAAGCTAGGAAGCTTATCAAACTGCTCATGGAAATTTGAAGTTCAGGCAAGGTAAGCCTTACAGACTTCAAACACAAAGATTATTCTTAATACTGACAAACATATTTGTAGTTTTCAGCACCATGGTATTGCCCAGGGAACCCACAGGATAAATCATTTCTTAATGCAAAGATATGGGGAGAAGTAATTGAATTACTTTATACAATTAAAACACAAATTGAGAATGCTTTTCTCATGTTCATTAGGGTCCTTCTTTTTGGGTAATTGCTCTGAAGACAGCCTGGACTGTGGAGCTACACTGGGTGAATAAGAACAGCAAATTTGATATCCTGAATTTAGCCCAATTTTCTGGTAAGTTATTAAAAAGATTTGTTTGTCTATTACCGACCCTCTATTTTTACAAATGTATTTACATTTAAGTTATTCACCAGAAAAGTTGGATAAACTATTTCTAGGTTTTAGGTTTTATTGTGAAATATTCTTTTTGGCAATTAACTCTTCACTTGTTTGTTTGTGGGCTGTTACCTAAGTCACAAGATACTGTCTCTGCTTCCAGACTGCACAACTGAAACAAGAGAATGGAGAATAGGAAATAAGAAAGTTTCTAATGCAAATATTCAGAATGGCTGTTGTACAACATTTTAGTACTTTTAAATATTTCTTCCATTAATACCAATTAGTTGGCTAGTTACTCACAAACAATGAAGGAAGAACCTTGGCCTAAGACACTATAGTTAACAAATTCTGTGCTTGTGGACACAGGTACAATTCTGAAATACCCTTGTGTCCTCCAGACAGCTGTAGGTCTCAGTAGGTGAAGACTGCTTACCATTTTCCCTCAGTTTCCACTGTGCTTCCAGAAGGGCAGCAAAGGAAAATAATGAAAGTAAGGCAAATAGTAGGTGAGACATCTGTAGGGAAAAAAATCAATTACTAAACTTCATTGAGGATTGTTAAGTGCGTACTGAAATCAAGCTCAGTGCTGGACAGGATAATAGAAGACAGAGTGAGTTCCAGTGAACTAAGAAACATTCTCCCACTCTGAGAACTGATAGACTACATAAAAATTGAATATCAGGTTTGTACTGGAGCTTAAGCCAAGATTTTGATCCTCTTGTTATTCACACCACAAACCAGTTTAGACAAGAAATCACGGAACTTATTGTGTGCATAGGTCTTACATGGTCAGGAGCTCAGAAGCATTCCAGGTACCTCAGTTGAATATTCCTTGTACAAGAAAAGTCCTGCTGATGCCAGTGAGGCTTAGTTGCATGAACAAGGCATTGGACTAAAGGATCAATGGACATTAAATTCCAGTCACACAAAGCTTATAAGTATATTCCTTGGTTTAAGCATGTCAATAGTCCTATTAAAACAAAGGACTGTGAATAAAAGGAAGGAGCTGCTGCAGTGTTTTGCTGGACTATAGAATCCACCATCTCTGTGAGAACGAGTGATAGCAGTGTCAATAATGCAGTGTAGAGCTGGCGCCATACTGACACGGGCCTATCTGGTACTAGTTCTACTATCCACCCAAGGTTGCACAGTCTAATTAATTTTGCAAGCAATTTCAGGCAAAATTCCTACTTGATGCAGTGCCACAGCTATGTTTGCAGAAATGGCTGGATATGTATATCATTGTTGCTGTGTTCACTTGAGACATATACATGTATCTCACTTGAGAATATGTAAGTATATAGCTGTATATAAAATAAATAAATGTATATTTGTCCTGAATTCAAAATAAAGCTAGAGCTCTTCATGAAACACAAAACATATTTGCCAAATATTGTAGAACCACCGAGTGCATAAAAAACTTTAGTGACTGTTATTTAGATACATTTTCAGACCTTTTTCAACTGGAGATGAAGCCAAATGAATAGGAGTACGACTTAGAAAAAGAGATTGGTGAATAGAGTATATCTTTCAAAGTCTATTCTGACTACAGTGGGAGTCTGAATGAACATGAAAACCACAAAATTAAGTGGTTTGGGGTTTTTTTTCCTCCCAAACCAGTCTTCTTCAGTGAAAGGGGAGTAGTCCTCCTGATTTCTTCTCATGTGCTATGAAATGTTTTCATTTGGGTTTATGGAGGAAGAGTATGTTTGTATTTCTACGTGCACCAAATCTCTTACTCACTGCCAGCTCCTGCTATTATTAGCAGTGCTTAATCTTGATCAGAAGTCAACTGTCGCTGATCAATGCCAAGAAAATGCCACCTGATTTTGTACACCGCACGGCACAGCTATTAATGGCACCAGAAGCTACA
>KZ506073.1:31822-61003 GCA_002844005.1 Limosa lapponica baueri | reverse complement strand
CCTATTTTATTGGAAAGTCCTTATACTATTCCTAGTCACTTGAGAAAATAGTTGTCTGTGTATTTTGGGCATTGGAGTAAAAAGTGATCTACATTTTCCATGTCTTCATTAACCCATACCCTCATCTTAGGGTCATACAAGGATTGTTGACTCTGTCCTTTCTTCCTCTGCTGTTTTGTGGGGTTAGTCTGGAATTGCTATTTCAGTGAAGGCTGGTGATAACACTTGGAAAGCATAGCTAACTCATGATGCTTCCCTAATAGCAGATCTTGAGCTGCTCTGCCACGGCACCAGTGACATTTATGCAAATCTGCCCTCTTAAAGCCTTTGTACAGTCGCAGCTCAGTGAGTGCAGACTCTGTACTCAGAAAGTTTTGCACGTTTGCACAAGGAGGATCACGAAACTGAAACCTATTGGGCTTTTGTGCATCATAAAGGAGAGGAGCATGTTTCTTGTCATGACCAAGAAATGGCCCAGATACAGGCTTGGGGTGATAAGTGGGATTTTGTCTATCTTTGTGACTTTAACCTAGAAAGATTACTTCCATACCAGTTCTAGCAGAGTTCTTGTAAACACATGCAACCTGTTACGTCTTTCCACGCAGCCTCACTGCCCCTTTGTTTCATTTCCTCAACACAAGCTCCTTACTAATTGCAAATCTCCAGAGATGTCACCCTGCAAGGGAAACAAATTGCATCAAAGCAGCAAATATAAAGTTTTAAAAAATGCACAATCCCGGGATCCAGGGCAGGGATTACGCTTCTTAGCACAGCTGGACTGAAGCATCAAGGGAAGGTAGAGATGGAAATGGGAACTCTGATCAATGCCTGAAGGTGGAGAAGGAACTGGCAGCAGTTGGCTAAACCAGTACAGACTGACAGGAAGGGCATGCAAGGAGGATAACGACGGGAGATAGTGTCCATTGAGCATATTTGCCAGCAACAGCCACTACTGGAAGCATTCACATATGTACCATCACTTGCCATCCTTTGCAGGAGGGGCAGAGCATACAGTTAGATATCTTTTGGACAGACATATACAGCTCGATGCAGTCATGGCTTTGGATTATGGCTTTCTTCATAGCTTCAACAAGAATTTGCAGTCACATTGGTTAAGGCCATTAATAACTCTTCCTCTTCCCTAGAACTTCTCCTCTCCTGCTGTTAACTAACATTGTGCTGCAAAGTTTTATGAAGCAAATGCCATTTTGGTCTGACAGTATGATTTATTCGCTCTGTTCATTCCTAGCAAACACATGCAGAGCTTGCCTCTCTACAGGAGATGCTCTTGCAAGCTATCTGTTGACTCTCTCACTAATCAACCACAGGTTACTAAATACTTCACATTCAGGGAACTTTCTGCTTGGTGAAATCCCAGTTCCACAAAGTCTTCTTGTGTCTCCACCTCCACACACAAAGAACCGCAGTTTAGCAAAACCAAAGAAGTGATCTTCTGTCAAGAAATGAGGCAGAACTCTAGTTTTTCCAGGCTTACTCAGAACTAAAACATTTTTTTCTACTAAGTAAAATCGTGTACAAATGATGTTAGAATAATTTTTTGTTCATCTTTAATGTGCTATAAATAAAAAGAGCTGTACCCAGGGCTCTGGCCCAAGTGACATGGCTCTGCTAGTGTTATTACAGTTCCTCCTGCCATCAGACTGGAATGGCTGGGATTGCACCAACTGGGACAGAGACCATGGTTCAGTACAAATACAGACCATCTATCTACATGAGAGGGTCGTGATCAGGCCTGCTTAGCAGTTTCTCTTTATTAAATGATTCCTGTGGGCTATGACTCACATTCAGAGCCACTCAGAAAATGAGGGCTAATCATGACGCTCAAAGTCTTTACAAAACAGTAAAGAAAGAAAAAGATTTTGCCTAGCATTTTCCCCACCAAAAAAATTGATTTCTCTACAGGAACTCAAAAATACTGGAATATTTTGATAAAAGCCAGAATAATTGTTCTTGTTGCCAGAAATGTTGCTGGGTACCTCCTCAATGTAGCACACTCCTACACAGCTTCAGAAGTCAGCTTGCAGAGAAGTGGATCACCCACCTTGGCTCAGCACAGCCACCCTCAGGAAGAGATGGGACAGCCACATCTCAGAGTGCCTGATCACGCTCTAGGATCTTTCCACACCAGAAGTAACTCCTCTTTCCTCCGCCACAGGGAATGTCATCCTTCACCCCTAAAACCTGCTTTTATTTTCCTCAAACCACAATTAAAAGCAACAATGAAACAAATATGCATTTCAAAATATATATATGCACTTAAACCAGTGGGAATTAAAATCCTGTTCATGTTCATGCTGCCTGAACGTTATTACTGTGACCACCATGAAAGCACTGCTCAGACCTGGTAAAACACACTGAGGTCAGAAGCCAGCGTCACTGTTTTACTCATGCATAAAAGTTGTCTGTGCTGAAACACAAGTTGGAGCTCTGCTGTCACTGCCCTCTGCTGATCTGAAGGTTTGAGGCAGTGAATAACGTCCCGCCACCGTCAGCTGGCTTTCTACTGCGTGGGGAATAATCTCACACTTCATTACTCCGTCCTACATGGGTGCAGTATTGGCAGACTGAAGGACGTGATTAGAAGTGCTGGCTGAGCAATCTGGTGCAGTCTGGCAAGTCCTCTGTGTTCCTCATTCAGCAGCGAACTAAACTACCATCTTCACTGGGATCTGGCAAGGCTGCCTTAAACTGCTCTGATAAACTATTGAAAGAAAGAAAAGCATTTTAGAAACAGCATGTTTTCTTTGCACCATTAGATGCAAACCACATAGTTTAGAATAGAATGCTCTGCAAACGTATGTGTTTTCTTTAGCTCCAAATACCGTAGTACTTCTTTCCCAATGACAGTTAGCGAGGTAAGAAAAACTAAATTGAACTTCTCTGCTACAAATTTACCAACAAATTCTTTTCAGTGGATGCTGTGCTCTTTCTGTCTGCCTAATTGTGGATATTAAATTTCCACTCTGTCTGGAATTTATGCAAGTGTTCCGCTATGGAATATGAGTTTCAAAGTAAAAAGTAGGGAAGGTATCTGCATTTGTTCCACTGTGAAGTATTTTGTCAAATCTATTATTTTTATGGGATGGAACTTCCTAGAGTGAAAGTGGCACTTCCTCCTTCTTTAAATTTTCTTGTTCTGTTCTCCAATCTCGTGAAATATTCACTTACTCACAAACTGTGGAGAAGGTGAAAAATGCTTTAAAAACTGACAGATGCTAAAGATTTTGAACCTTTTCTTAAAATCTGCTAAATGCTGAGGTCTTATAGTCTCAACTGAAGTAATAGAAAATGGAGATGCTCTGAAAATTAAGCAATTTATCTTCCATTTGTTTCTTCTAGCCTGTCTTTCAAATCAGAAACACACACAAAAAAAAGCGCTGAAAACCTTTAATTGCCAGTGGAATGGAAATTCCCTGTTTCAAGCAATTTTAATCATGCTTAACCATGTAAGCAATAGTACCAAAAGTCAGTACGTTCATGTAACAATCTCAGTGATGTTTAACTCAAGTCTGTGCTTAAATGCTTTGCTAGATCAAGGTGTATCTCAGGAGAGTATTTGGCCTTGTGGTTGAACTAGTTGACTCAGTTGCACTCACTGGAACTCATATTCATAATCCCTCCAAAAGCTGACACCATCCACTGAAACTTCAGTGTTCAGCAGCTGTTCCTTCTGATTTTACAAAGACTTCAATTTTCTGAATTAGCCTTTACACATACTTGAATAATTTCTCCTTTCGGGACATTATTTTGTATAGAAAAACAGACCATCAAAATCAGAGAATCTGTCAAACTTTCAAAGAATATGTGACTCAGTGTGTGATTAAATCAGGATGGTATTCCCCCATCTCTACCCAATGGACTGTCCCTAAGGGCTGTTTGCTAATTGCTAGTGGGACTTTGAAATGAAGAGCGCTTTAAGGCTGCACAGGACACAGCATTTCACACAGTGCATGGAAATCCTAGGACATCAAATTAATGCCTGGTGATGAGAAAGCCTGTTTTCCCTCAATTTTTTTCTCATTGACAACTTGGAAAACCAATTTTTAGTCTTGTATATGCTCTGAGTCGTGTCTCCGCAAACCAGAGAAATCAAAATAACACAGGCCAACTACTCTCTAGTCTCACAATTGGTTGGCTGGTGCCTGAGGCTCACTGTAAAATGACACTGTCAGAGAAGGGTCAAGAGCAAAACATTTTCTCTTACAAAATCAAGAAGTCACTTGGCCTCTATGACAGATTCCTGTTCTCACAATTTGGCAATAGTTCACTTCAGCTGAAAATAACAGCCAAAAAAAGAAAGTAAAATCAATAAGTAAATGCACATGGCTTCTGTGGCAATGATGTATAGTCCTTAAATACAGATAAGAACTGCATTGCAGCTAGCAGTGTTGTAACTTTTTTCTACTGAAATGAGAAGTGCAAAATGCTAACTTGGGAGGAAAAGCTGTATTGCTTTGCCAATGTTGGGGCATTCATCCAATCATCTACAGATTACTTTTCACAAAAAATGAAATTTTTGGAGGAGTGAATGTATTAAAAGAGAGCATTGATGGCTCAAAGACTGGGGGATGTCAGTACCACCAGCACAACTACAACATGGACATAACAAGGTTGCAAATCTTCCCCTGTTGACTTGGAACAGTCTTGCGTGTAGGGAGAGGCATTCCCTTTCAGCTGTGGTTGTCTGTGCCTCAATGCACAGTTCGTGGAGAATCATATATTCATGAAACAACTTAGGCTGAAGGGACTTTCATGGAGGTCATACAGTCCAACCTCTGCTGAGAGCAGGCCAACTTCCAAGCTAGATCAGGATGATTATGGATTCTCCCAGTTGAGTTTTGAATATCTTCAAGGACAGAGATTACACAGTCTCCAGGGAAGCTGTTCCAGTGTTTAACCATCCTGTAAAGAATGTTGTCCTTATATCTACCTGGACTACACCTTGCTGCAACTTGTGTCTGTTGGCCCTTATTCTTTCACTGTGTACCTTTGAGGAGAGTCTTGCTCTGCCTTCTCTAATACCCTCCCTTAGGTTAGTAGGGGTGTGGAGACAGTTGCTAAATGGTTGCTGGAATTGCTCTGAAGACTGAGATGAAATCATGCTCATTAGGGGCATTTTGGATTCTGGAATCCATCCTCTCAAACAGCCCAATAATTGGGGCTTCAGTTGCAAGACAAAACTCTGTGTTCTCAAGGATTTCACCAGACAGTGAAGGGTGTGCAGTGCTGATTTGCTGGCAAGTTCCCTTTTGTGCCAGCATGAGGCATGTGCCTGACTGCTGTGATGGAGATCACTTCTGAGAGGCACTTATCATTCCAACAGTGTTTCTGAAAAATACAACCTGTCCTTTCCCCAGAAGCCTGTTCTCAGCATACTTGATAACAAAAAATTAATTATGAAAATAATGAGCAAGCACCAGATTTATATTTACAGATTTGTCTTGAGGAAAAAACAAGACATTGAGACTTAGAAGAACTCGGTCCATCCACCAGGCATTTTGGCTAACCTATGGCAGGATTTACCACCCCTCGCAGTGCAACACCAACTCAGAGACACCTTTGATGTCTGCACAGCACACTATCCATGTAGAGACACCAGCTTGGGTCCCAAAAACAGTGTTGCCACATGATGTTATGGCTCGGATATTAATCCGAGAGCACTGCCAAATGCCCTGTCTGGAGAGCTGGTCTTCCACAGCTCTGCCACTTCCAGTTCTGTGTCTAATTAATACTGCTGTTGAACAAATGCCAGTAAATGGCAAGTGAAGCTTTGTCAGGCCAAATCAACTCACCTATTAAAGAAAGCCAAAAATAAAAAATACGACAACATGTAAAACATCAAAGGAACCTTTTCATTACAGGTGAAACATATTTTCACATATACAAAAACCAAATTAATCTCTGCTTCACCTCTTTTTTTGACTTGATTGACAGCATTCATAATTTCTGCAAAGAAAACACTTATTGTTTCTCATTTTAAAATAGATGGTAATTTCACAGAGGTCTGGCTACAAATATGATTACATCTGAAGATCCTCGGAGTGGCTTATGCACTAGACTGAAAATTAGAAATAGCTCTGAAGTGTTGATAATATAAAGTAGGGAACACTGGATCATTAGAAACAGTGGGACTTGAGAAAATGCCAGAGGAATTCTACTCTGCCTTCTCTTCATGCTGTGAGTTAAAGATTTATCTGGTGACATTGCCCCTTCCATTAGCTTTGCCTGTTTGCAGGTGGCAATTCTGTCAAAGGGGGTCTCCAGAGAGTAATTCAGTCACATTGTTTTAGCACAGAAAAAATGTGCTTCAGATGGAGAGAACATTGGAAAAGAACTTGTGTCTAATAGAAAGCCGTGGGAAGTACAAGAACATCTTTTCCAGCTTTGGAGAAGTCACCAGCAGATAGTGTTAATACCAAACTTCTTAATTCTTTACTAATACAGGACAATAGATGAAGTACTGAAAAATTGGAGCAACTGCATTTAGAGGTTACTGAGTAGCATACCTACAATGGAACTCCAAGAAACTGAACCAGAGGCATCTCAAAAAGAAAAGAAAAAAATCATTCAAGAGAAAAACCATCATTAGCTACAAAGAAAAGGCTGTGATGCTATTCAGTCCTCCTGTGGTGACCTCTCAAGTCTACCATGTAGGCTCCCAGCTATTTGCCCTCTGCCTGTGTCAACGACACACACCCAGTGGAGGAAGGCACATTACAATGCAGCATCATCGTGATAATCTTACAAGAACAAAAGAACAGCTGTATCAATCCACCAGCTCAGTGTCTTGCCTCAGCAATGATAACACCAAATAACTAGAGAAGGGAATACAAGCAATCTGCAAGCTCATCTTTGCACTTTGCCATCTGCTTAGAAGTTGCAGATCACTCCTTTAAAGTAGGGAACTTCATTTGGAGCTGTGAGAGCTGTGAGCCTCTTTACCTTAGGAACTGCCTGTATTTGCAAGGCATTGACCATTAGCCCTGTCTAAAGGTCACCTCCTGACTCCTTGCTGTCATGTACCAAACAGGGCTATTAATGACCATTCTCAATGACACGTCTGAAATACAACACTAAGGCATCCTGACTCTACTCCCACTGTTGTCTTCTGCTCACTGTAATAAAAATGCTGATTGTCAGCCCTTTTCTCTAGGGAGAAGAGATGCCAACACAGAGAAGGTGATTTATAGAAGGCAAATGAGAAAGGTTGAATGAATATCTCATTTAGGGCCTGATTGATATTGTTATTCATGAAGAATAGCTGCTTACTCCCATCAAGACCTACTCTTGGTTTTGCCTTGAGTAGTGCTTGGCCTTAGCAAAGGCTGCAAAAAAAAAGGCCTTAAAAGTCATAGATTTTTGGCAACATATGTGTTAAGAAAAACAGCTGACCTTAGCACAATGGCCTGTTCTGCAGTGCGGCAAAGAGAGCTTCCTTGGCACGGCCAGCAGCTGCTGTGCAGGGCGCAGGACAAGGCTTAGGTCTCAGTCTTAGTTCAACTACCTGCTAGGCTAATAGTCTGCTGCATGGTCTGGCATCTCAAGAAGCAATATAACAACTAAAAAAGTCAAAAGGAAAATGAGACGAGTTGATCAGCCTAACATTTTTTCTAATGCAGCCCGAGTCATTATTGCAGTTAGTAAGCCATGTCTTACTGCTGGAGTCAAATGATTACTACCATCATATATTACCTTAAAATCTATCACTATTAGAGGGTGAATGCTGGAAATTCAGGCTCCTCATTATCCTCAAATGCCTCTGCATTAAGGTAAAAGAGAAACATTATTTCTCTATCTGAGCCATGAAATTGGGAAAGTTTATCAAATAGCAGAGGCTGTTGCAGGAGCTCTCACAGAGCCCAGCCAGATGTCCATTCTGTGGTTTTCCTGAAGGCAACGTAGCTGTGAAATACTCAGGGAAAAGCAAAGCCCATTTTGCAAGATGGGGCTAGAACATCAGCCCCAGTGTTAATAGAGTTTATGCACTTCTGCAAAGATGGAGAGGAGTCTATATCGAGCAGAAGACCCTGTGCATGTGCTCTGGAAAGTGTGTGGGTTGTCATACCGTGTCGTATCACTGCACCATGGGCATATAGCCATCACTGGCTCATCTCTACTAACACTTTGATGGTTTTGCTGTAAGATGTATTAGCTGTGGACAGTCTTTGATTGCTGTGAAATTGTGGTAAGGAATTTTGAAGGGATGGTCCCAGGACTTTACACCACTTTTATATAATTTAATCAGCTGTATAATTCCCTCATTTAGGGAATCCCCAGTAATCTCCTGTCTCATCACTGTTTCTTAAAACCTTAATCCAGTTTTCTTATTGAGATTGCCTCTATCTTCAAATTACCTTCTCCATTATTTAGGACTGCACTTTTTTTTAATTTCTTCTTCCATTTCTGAGGCTTCCCACCATCCCTTACAGGTTCATTCAGAGAATTTTTAGTTCTCCGAGAAGTCCAATAATTCACCTCCCTGCCCACCACAACACAGACAAAAGGATTTACTAGAAATGAAGTAGGCTAAGACATGAACGTACATCTGCCAATGGTGGACTCTTAGTCATGGTAAATGGAAAAGGGTTTAGCTATCCTATTCTTATTTTGGGATAGTATAGGACATAATCCTGAATTTGGGCAATTATTTACAGCTGCTCTGTGGGTATAGCTTTGTTTATGCACATGAAATCATTGGCATGTCCATACACACAGTTCCTCTATCTATTCTATAGGAATAATAGCATTGACCCTCCCAATACAGTGCTGCAGCACTAAAGCTCCAACACCAATCTACACTGTGAATTTCCCAGCCTTGGTGGTTACTTAATGCTATTTATGAATGTTTATGCCTGTATTTAATTAACTGTGGTGCTTGAAGTCCTTCTCTAAGACTTGCAAAACTGGCTTCATCTATTTCCCAGAGAACCTTTTGTTCAGCATAAATAAAACATTATGCAGCAGCTTCAATTTCCTGATAATTAAACATAAAACTTTTCTAAAATGCAGGACCCAGGGCAGCTAGAGGAACAGAACACTGTTCTGCTGAGGAGACTTCAGAGTTCAATTTGTGCACTGAGTTCACTTAGACACCTTGATGTTCACCCATTTCTTAAAGCTGCACATTCAAGCACAGTGTCAGGAAGCTGGGAAGGTATATAAAGGAAAAGTCAGGAAGGAAAACAATCAGATCACTGGAATTTCATATGGATGCGGGGAAGCAGGCAATGGAAGTATTAGAAAGGAGAGACAGGAGGAAGCAGCCAAGATGTCAGAACTGTTTTGTCTGCTTGGGTAGAGAGAAACATACTGATCTCCAAAATGTTTTGAAGACTTGAGCAGGTAGGGACCAAAGAGTGAGTCAACAAGTTGTTGAAAAGGTTTTCAATTTATCATAGACTTAAAACAAAACAAAACAAAACAAAAAAACCTAAAACCACAAAGCAGTTTTTAATAGTGTAATGTCTTTGTTTCATCTGCTGCTGCTGTGCTGTGACTAAAGAAGTTTTTAATCTCATCTTCTCAGCCTTCTCAGAGCCCCAGCTGTGGCCTATGACAGAAACAGTCTGTTCTCATGAAAATACCTGTGACTGGAATGAGGAGTCAGTCCAACCCCAGCAGGAGCAAGGAAGGACTCACAAAGGCTGGGAGAGAAAGCCCTGGTTAACGCATTTGCTAATTCATTGCACTTTCATTTGCTAATTGGCAAGCATGAAGGAAGGAGAAAAGCCAACAATACAGGCCACATCCTTGGCTACCGTAAACACCAATTTACACCCACTAAGATTCTGGCCCCTTGAGACTCCAAGGGAAAAGATACTTGTCTGCTGTTTGGTTTGATATAAGTAGCAATTACTCCTGGTTGCTGAGCTGAATTTGAGAGTTATGGGCCAAATTATGTGAGGAGGCACATTCTGAGTTATCCATCATGCAAAATCCTTTGTGCAGAGCTGCAAAGATATCACTAATTGCGCATTAAAATAATCTATTTTCATTTTAGCCATATTGTACCAACTACACACATGCTTTCCCTCTCATGAAGCAATTCTGCTTTCCTGCAAGATGGGCTGCTCAGGAAACCACTCACCTAAGTAGCATCTGCCCTGGGCAGGCCAAAGAGCACCACGAATCATTCCTTAAGGAGAGAAAACATGCTAATTTGCAGATCAAAAGAGAGAACTGGTCACAACTAATAATCTTTGTATATTAATAAGGAAATTTTGGTCTTGTTGGCATTCAGAGTTGAGGTAACTGGCTCCAGATGAACTCAGTTCTTCCAAGCAGAGCATTTGCTAAGTTGGACAAAATAAGCAGGATTCTAGTGCGCTTTTTTCCCCATAACTGCTCAGTGCTTCATGTAGTAGCTGAGGACACCCACTGAGCCATCTGGACATGTGTTTCAAAACTATCACTTCAGAGAAACATTCACGCAGGTTTTGTTTTTCCAAATCTATCTAGAGCTTGTCCAAACAGACAAACTTTGTGCAACGGAGAAGGCTGGACTGCACATCAGAGCACCCTTGTTTACTGGTAAATCCCACACAAGGACCAGTGCAGGAACATCTCTTCAAAGGATAAAAGCATTAATCTTTCTCAGGACTCCCTGCCAATAAAATTAGGTGCAAGTTACTTATTGACATAGTCACTAAGCAGACTGACTGCTTGAAATGGTTTCCCATTCTTTGATGGAAACTGCTTTATGAACTCAGAACAGTTTTTACTTAAGTGACAGAATCTGTTTTGATAAAAATTAGTCCAGTAGAAATATCCTTATGCTATGACTCAGTGAAAAATTACCAAGACCAGTGACTTGAACTTTTCCTAAAAACTACTATGTCTAGAAGAGCAGAACATTTAAAGAGTAAGAAATAGCATGTGATGAACCACATAATTCTGACATTTTAATCTTAAGGAAAAAACATACAGAGCCACATCTTGACATTGATGGAACCATGCTGATGATGCTATGGCAGAATGTGATTCATTGTTGCATTTTTTATCCTTTCATTCCCACTGTGCTTGTTTATTCACATAAAAATGTGAACTAGCTTAGATAAAAGTGCAGCTGAAACACATAATGGAGGCAGCAGCCATTTTCTTAAATCCAGCAGAAGAGCTATTGCTGAATGAGCTCTGTGAAGCTGAAAGTCCTGTCTGGCACTCAAGATATGACACAAGTCATCAGAAAAGCAATTTTGTCCTTTGGCTGTGGTCATAAATTGAAACACAGGGTATTGTCACTGAATGTAAGGGGGGGACAAGGGGGGAAATTACTAGAACAATTAAACACTGGATCGTATTGCCCTGAGAGGTTGTAGAGTCTCTGTCCTTGGAGACTGCTTTGTCTTGTTTGAACAAAACCCTGAGCAACCTGATCTGAAGTCAATGTTGACCCTTATGTGGTCTCTTCCCACCACAATGATTCTCGAATGCAATCAGGAACGAACAATCTTTGCTGTTTATATTTGTGTTTAAAAATAAATCCAGAGAAAATGGGTAACTCCTCCACTGAGAATTCAGAGTATCTTAATATAGTTCTTAAAGTTTGTATTCAACAGTTTCGACATTTTACCTAGATGAAAGCAAACTCAGTGAGGATATCCTATCATGAACCCATTTAAGGTTTTTTTTTCCCCATAGACCATTGCCTTGAGGAAGGAAAAGGAACATCTGTTCTTTTGGCTCCAGTTAAGGGTTTAAGTCTTCCCAGTCTTGAGGAGCGCTTCGTAAACAAAGTCTGAGATCAGTAGATGTTCCCACAAAACTGTTTGTGTAATCAGGCTAAGATGGTTGCAAAAGCAGCAGCACTGAGGCTGCCATGCCGTAGTGAGAAAACCTGCAGCAGCGTGCAGTCAGTCGCTTCACAGATTTGCCTTTTAGATAGTGAGAGGTCTGAGGACATTCAGGACTATAAAGCCAGACTATTTTAGTTCTAAAAGCAGATTCCAAATTCAGACACATGCACAAACACACAAGAATTGTCATTCCCCAGTCAGCAGTTAGCTGGGTAAGAAAAGGGAATACAGACTGGTTGGCGTTTGTGTCTCATCCATCTTCTGAGTCTTCCAAGACCATCTTGGTTACTCTGATAAAGATGAGTGACAGCAAAGCTGCATAAAATCCCATCTCTCCTGCCCGGTGACATCCAACACAGTGGTTGATTGTACAGAGGGGTGAGAGGCCACTGCCTCACTTGGTTCCTCCCCAGCTCCTGCTCCCTGCCTGGCAGAGCTGCCCTAGCCCTGGTTCAGGTTGTCCAGCTGCATCTGCTGGCTCTTTTTGGAGAGGGCAACCGGGACTTAAAAGTAGTGGAGGCAGCTTCAACAAATTTCCTTCAAATACTGGACACAGAAAATCCCAGAAATGTTTCCTGGATTCCCAGTTCTGAAAACGAGGTTTGAAACAAAATGAAGTTAATACCTGTTGTCCCAGAACAGTTGCATTTCCCATCTTCTCTGGGCTCGGGCAGAGGATGTGACTACTTTTTCAGTGTGTTTTAGGAAGACGGCAAGGAAGTGTAGAAGAAACAAACGGTCTCTGGAGATTTGGAGGCTTTGCCTTCACTCAGGGGGTAGCCTTAGTCCCCTCTATGAGCAACTTGGGAGAAAAATACTCAGAACTCTCTTTAGCAAAGTTTCCTGGGTTTCCGTGAACGATCATCTAATGTCTCCATGTTCCTAACAGGAACAGGATCACTGCTTTTTTCTGTGCAATTAAACACTTCAGACCTCAATACATCTGGCAGAGAGTTTCTGAAGAGTCCAGGGCCAATGGCTCAGGACCATCTGCCCCAGGCCTTGGGACACCATTTCTGTTCCCTGAGATTTTAGATATTGTGAGCATGCTTACAGAAACAAAACCACATTTGATGACAGAGGCACTACCCACAAAACGGTACCAAATTTCCCTGCTTTGTTTTATGACCTCAAGGAGTTGTCCCATGAAATGACTGTAAAAGCAACTGGCACCCACCTTCTAGTTGGTTAAATTGCCACCATCCTCTTCTTCCATTTTCAGCTGTCTCATCCTGCCATGCTGTCATTGTCACCAGACACCTCTTTCACATCACTGTCCCAAACGTGCCCTTCCTTTTAATGCCATTTCTATCACTAATCACTTAACACCAGCTTTTGTAATCTTTTGTAATCAGCTAACTGAGGATTCTTTGGAAACTCAGAATTAGGAGGACTGTTAAACACAGGGTAGACAAGATCCTACCTCCATCTATGCTTTCATTTCCCATTTGCTCCACTGGGGCCAAGGTGCCACCTTTGGTGTCTGAGAATTCAGTACCTGCGAGGCATTTAAAAATCTGGGTTGTTGATCCTAAATGCAGTAAATCCATTGGTGTACAAAAGAGATGCTATTTGGACTGAAAATTCATGAAAAGCAGTCACACTTGGAATTTTCTTCCTCATTACAAATAATATGTCATTTTCTTCTAGCCCTAGCCAGGTGAATGCCATGATTTCTAATCAATCTGGTACACAGTCAGTTTAACCAGCTGTTTTGGGATGGCTCATTCTGTGTACAGATGCTCTAGAGCCATTGCAGTGCTGTTTTTCTTTCCTCAACTACCAGGCAGAAGCCACTGTCGGGGTTTCCCAAATGACAGTGTCTGGAGAGCCTGAATGAAGTTTCTCATATGTGAAATTAAAGCCAGTGGTGTTTTTCTCATCAGAGAGCTATCTGGTGTGCATCATGAATGTCAGGTAGGTACAACCCTGATCAGTTATCAGGAGACAGGATTGAGACTGGAAATTAAAAAGCTGTCTTTCTTTGCTTCAAGGCTGGCGGGTACAAAAACTTAAAGGATGAAGAGAATAATCAATCCTGGGGATGTGCTGTGTGGACTTTGGAGAAGTGAGAGTAATTACACTCTCTAATCTCTCCCTGAAGCCCTTAGCAGCGTGTGGCCAGATATTAAATGAGTAATTCAGCAAGGGAAAATATAAAGTAACCATATACACAAATACTAGGTTAAGTGAGTTTTCTTCTTTTAAAGTTCCTTATTTCTCAGCATATGGAGATAGCTACATACATTCAAACCAGCATTGACAAAGGCCTTGTTTTGCCTTACACTGAAATTCCCAAAGGGAATTTTAGGTCCCAGGTTTTGCCTTCTATGCCAACCTGTAAGTCTCACAACTGCAGCTGCCACCACTGCTGTCCTGCAGAGCGGAGCCAGCTTGTGGAGCCTCGTTTGGACCTTCTGGGATGGAGTGTGACGGGTGAAGCTGGGGCCCACGCGGGACCCTGGGTAGCTGGGCTGCTGGTACCGACACCTCTGTGTTTGCCCTGGCTCCCAGCTGGGGCTGGCCAGGCTGTGGGCCTGGGTGCACTGCACACACCGTCTGAAGTCCAGCCTGGACATCTTCACTTGTATTTCTAACCCAGACAGAGCCCAAATACGCCTTTTACAGACTGAGTTACTTTCCCAGCAGCACTGACCTCAGTGTTTACATTTTTGAACAAAACTCTAAATCTCTTTTATTGTCTCCTGAAAGCCAGAAAAAAGCACACATACTTAAAAGACGATCACTACCCTTCACACAGACCAGAGGCTTTCCCATGCATGCTGTTACAAGTGTTTTCCCCCCAGCCCACACATATTTTGGGGCAGCAGAGAAGGAAGAACCCTACCTTTCCTTTAGCACATTTCACACTTCCTCTTGCTGTTGTATTTTCCTGCTCCTCTGAAAGGCAACACTCTTTCCTTTTCACATAGCTTAGCCTTCAGTAGTCAACAAGTCTCACTAGCCCTCATCCTCCCCTGGGTTATTCCCCTGGAGAATAACCCATGTTTGAAACATAAAATAAACTTTCAGGGTGTTCTAGGACATAGGTACGATATAGAAAACAATTTATAATCGTGGTAAAGAATCTGATGATATGATGTTATCAATCACAATATGAAATATAAATGTTTATACACTTATAAGATAAAATTAATTATTCAAAAGAAAGCACAGTTGGCTTGGAGAAAGCTGAGAGGTTCATGATGAACCCTCACTATCCACTAACTAGCTCCAGTTAAACCTGGGAATTTCTCAGTGGAAATTGTTTCATCAGAAAAGATTAATTTTTCAAAACAAAAACATTAAACAAAAAAAAACCAAACCACCTGAGACTAATATTTTGATTTAGAAAAACTAAAAACATTTTAAAATGCTAAAGGTGAAAAATTTTTACCTGCAAATATTTTACATGCAAAAAACCTCCTATACCTAGGCTAGTAGGAATAGTGAAAATTAAGGAGAGGCATTGGAAGATAAAAGCTTTCTAGGATTCCAAAAGAACATAATATTTTTGGGTTTTATTTGGCCATTGTATTTTTTTTTTCACACTTCATTCCAGTTTCAGCTAGGACAAATTTTGTAGACACTTGCAGGTTTTCAAAGGCTAGGAGAACCCATTTCAGTTGCAACAACTAGTAGCCAATTAATTATAAAGTGATCCTTTCCAGGAGAATATCTAAGTGCAAGTTCAGTAACTAAAGAACATCATTTCCTTAGTGTGTGCCAGAACAACACTCCTAGACTTCTTACCCAAAAGACCACCCATCCTTCTGAAAAAGTAAAGAACAGCAAAAGGCCATCATGTATCTCACTATGAGTTGGCAACTGGGAAAGGAGATGACAATTACATGCTTCAGAACATCAATAATAACAATTTTACTGTTTGTTACTTCCAACATTTTCTCTGAAGATACTGATGATACAAGCCAGGTCCCACCTGTCCCTGGAGACCAGCATGAGCTGGAGTTGCCAACTTTTGCTGTTTTTCAGATGATTGGTGGTCCACGGAATGTAGATGGAGTAAGATCTTGCTTCTGTTTTTACTCCTTTATCACATAGTTTTTCTGCCTCTGAGAAAGGAAGGACAGACTCACCCATTGTTGCTCAGTAACTCCTCTAAGGAGTGGTCTTCTCTTCCCAGAAGAGTCGTGCATCGCTTGGCTGTGGTGGAGTTGAGAAAGTCCCTCTTTTGGTGGTGATTGTGAGCAACCATGGGCCGCATCCCTCACTTCCCCAGGGTGAGCCAGCAAACTCTCCACTCTGAGATTCGCCTGGTCTATAGGTGCAAGGATAACAGAGAATTACTCTGATGTACTCCCAAAGACAGCCACTGCCCTTGTATTAAATTCCTTAGAGATAAAACCAAGCTGAGTTCGCAGCTTTGGTGTCAAGGGAAGAAAATCTGTGGTTCACTTAAAGAAGAAAGAGGAGGGGAGTAGATTCAGTGGAACATTATTAACTGCCTTTATTTTACCAGAAATGTTTGAAATTGAGTTAATGATTCTCCTGCTGTTCTAATTTTAAATATTTCCTTTACCTCACTGAAAAGAATTCAAAACTTGCATTTAGTAAATCTAGCATGTGAAAGGTCCTTTGGGCTGGTAATAAGACTTTTGAAGTTGCAGAACTCAGTCTGTGAAAAGACATTCACTGGGTCCATTAACGTGGAGTGTATCTTCAAAAGGGAAGGCTGACTTACTGAAAAGTAATTCCTTCTCTTGCTCAGATGAGACTTTGATCTTTTTTAATCCAATCATGAGCCTTACAAAGCCAGTCGTAGTAATTGCAATCCTTGAATAGTACACTGACCTTTCATACTTTCAAGACATAGCCCTGAAAATAACTTCATTTTTAGAAGTAGACTTAGCATTTGCAGTGCTGTGGCACTATCAATGTGTTTTGTCACTTCTTAGTTCAAAATGTTTTCAAGGGGAAGGTGGCTTCACTGAATATGATGAGAAAAGGGCTGTTTATTTTTTCTCTCCATAACTATTTCTTTGTACTGCTCCATAACTTTCTTCTTATCAACCTATCAAAAACACCATCATCATTGTTTCCTGTCTTCAAAGATACCCTACACTTTCAATTTAGGATAAGCGAATGCTTTGAGAGCAACTATTTTAGAAGAAAAACAAAGCATAGAAAAAATTACTTAAAAAGGTCAAAGGCAATAGGATTCTTCTTTTCTAATTTGGGAAGTAATTAGATATCTCCTTGCTATTGTTAGCAGTGGTAGAATCTCTGCTTGTTCAAAGAGCTCTTGGATGAGCTCGAGGGACATCAGGAGGGATGCTGCTCTAGTGCTGCCAGTTTCACTGCAGGGAAGTCTCCTTTGCCAGTGAAGGTCTGGTCATAGTGAAGTTGAGCTCCTCCAAAGCTCCTTCTCCCAACTTATTTCCCACACAACCCAGATGTGACCTGAGTCGTAAAGCTGTGGTCAAGGTGGTGTCAGCTGGTGTATCTGTTATACCCACTAATTTCGTGTATTTTCCACCACACCCTGCAATATCCTATTCCAAGTCAACATCCCTACCATTGGGTCATCTTCCTCTCTCCAGTCTAGGAGCTGACAGCATTCCTTCCAATTTTCCAAACCTCCCTGCTGTATTGATGGTTGAGATGAAAACTGTCAATGGGCTAGTACAGAAATATAAGACTTCATTTGAAACTCAGATTAATCTCACTCTTTGGAATGTAGCTTAGTTTTTGGAAGCTGAAAAATATGATTTCAAAAGTCCAGATGACTTCTAAAATTGTATCAACTTCAATATTCATCAATAACTTGTAAGCTATGCAGACCCTGTTTGAACAGATATAATCAGTAAATGAGGTTTCAAGTATTTTCAGTAAAATTCTGTAGGGTTTCAGAAAGGCTGTCAATACTGTTAGTTGTAAATAGCTTATAGTAATGGTAACAGGCAAGTAATATATTTAGTGTTGAACAAAACTGTACATTTCTGGAAGGATCCATACAGCCATTTTTTGTAGAGGCAAGCATTTATATAGTTGATGAAATGAAGTAGTCACTTGGAATAAGGGAAAATGAGGAGATACAGTTTCATATCTTGTGTAACCCTGAGTTTGCTAATGCAAAGCCAAGAGATATTTTGGCAAAAGCCCGTGTATTTGTGTAGAAAAAGCTTTCAGAAGGAAGGTTTATATCAAATTCTCAAGGACTTTTTGCCTAGAGCTGATAATGGTTGCATTTATGGCTATTACTGTCAGGAAAGCTGCTTTCAAATCAAAATCATTTGAACATGAGGAGAAGGAGCTGAACTGAGTCCAGATGAAAGAAAGTCTGCTTTCAGCAACAAGGTACAGCTGGTATCTGCGTTGGTAGACTGAGCGCCTGACAGGACAGGAAGTCTGCATGGACCTAATGGAGACAAATAAATGCTGAATGGAGATTTAGTTCTCTCAGGCGTTTCCAAAAGGAAAAGCTTCACATCACTTGCCACACATTGTAGATGTCAGAGCTATTAGTGATCTCCAGCTGTAGTTAGGGAGGGCTGAATACCTTATGCTGCTGCTGGAGCTCTGCCACTACACACAGTCCGTCTTTTCTCACCCACTCCCCAGGAAACCTACTACATGTCCTTGGCTTGTTTTTTCCTTTTCCTCTTAATAGCACTCTTTGCTGAGGGCTAGACAACCCTGTGAAATATTTGACATAAGTACAACTAAGAGAAAACAACTACTATATTTCCAAAAGCAATAAGGGGACACATACAGGGATGAGAGGATGGGAGAGAAAGCAGGAACGTTTAAACCACTAGGTCACCTCCAGGCTCAGAGAACTTCTTCATCCAGTCCCCTGATGCTCTTTGTACCAGGGTTCTCCTACACCCTGGCCACTTGCAGGATGAGCAAAGAGAACAGGTCAATGGGTTTTGCACCCTCAAAGCAGAGGTCCTGTCTGGAAGGGCTGTGGCAGGATATGTCCTCTGCAGGGTCCATCCAGTCCTACCAGATGCCCGGGCCAGGCCTCAGGCTTCCACCTCTTTGCCCGAGGCCCCCAGCTATAAAACACTGCTGTTGCTGGAAGGGATTTCACAAGACAGACACAGGCCACTCTAATCAAAAAGCCACCTGGGTGAGACCCTGTGATTAGAAAAAGGGGATGTTAAAGAGAAAAACACCACAAACAAAGCCCCAGTGTCAGGTTTTTCTCCTGCATCACAAGAAGGGTACAACTGAAATAAGCCACTTGATGTACGTTCCAGTGGCTTAGATGACCACTTCCTGAAAAAAATGAAACAGAAAGCCCACTGGCCTTGTGGTCCAAAAACCTATGGTGGTATGGAAAATCTTCCTTTTACTTGGTCTCTTTGGGTGCCCTGCTGTTTCATAGCAATGCCTATGCCACTAATAAAACATGAAAACACATATGGAACAGTCTCTTTTTCTCCAGACTAGCTAGATTTATTTGCCATCTTGTAATACAACCTGTAATAATGAGACTTGAACTGCAGGTTTATCAGAATGACAATTTATGACTTTTCCTCATGTCAACTTTACTTAAGCCTTGGTGTTACAGGATTAAGCCATTTCTTCTATAAGAAATTATCTGCCTGCCTTCAGATTAGTTTATGTGCTGACACTGTTGCCAAGAGTCAAGCCAGGCACAGCTGAGCAACGCCTCTATAGAAGTAGTAATTATAATTTCCATCATTAAGTATTTATTATGACTGCGTCCATGTCTCATCTAAGAGCTCAGTCATAAACCACAGCCAAAATATCCCCTGTATTTGCAAAGAAACATCTCTTGTCCCAAGCAGTTTTTCTGCTACCACAGTGGAAACAATTACTATTGAATTAACTGGCACTGACAGTGTGGAATAAAGACTGACCTGATTGTTCAGTGTGGAAAGACAAAATTTCATTTCCTAGGTTCATCTTCACCAGGCTGTTTTCTTTTCCTGTATATGAACCAAATAACAATCAGTTCAGTGACATTTTATAGTCTCCTGCTTTCATTTTACCTCCAGTGTTAGATGGCTCTGAAGGCTGTGATTTTCACATATGAATAGACATCTTCAAGCAAAGAAATCTGTGAACTGAAAGAACATGTAAGATTCAGGCAAAAAGTTGCGTTGGAAAAAAGCAAAAGGCTAAACTGATTCTACACAAAATTAAAACAGCCCTCCCCCAGCAAAAAGAAAATGCCATGCATAAAAAACAAGTTACAGAAAGATGGAAAAATGTGTCACCATGTGGCTGACAGCAATATCTATTATCTATATCCCTAAACAGTGATAATTCAGATGGAGACAGCAGCCTGTATGAGTCAGAAAAGTTTTATCTGAATGCATCTAAATAGGAAAAAACCAATTAGATACAAATAATAAGGAACCTAAGACATGGAGCAAAATCGCCTGATCACATCCAAACTTTGGGGATATTTAAACCAGTTACAAATCTCTACACTGAGACCAGCTTCACAGTTAAATCATAAATCTTCACACGATCAGAGGAGAACAAATTAAGACATTATGAAATTTTGGGACAGAAAATAAAGCAAGAAATTTACCCAATCCAAAGGAAAGTTCAAACCCCCAAGTCTAAACTGGCAGCCAGACAAGAAAATCATTATACGTTAGCAGATAACCAGAAATTACCAGGATTATAGAAATGCCTTTTTTTAACAGATCTGCAGACACCATCCTTTACCCTTGCACCAGAAGAGCTGGACAAAAGTTATCATTGAACTATCATCCTAAAATGGCAAAACCACTGCAACTGAAAAACATTTCTGGTTTACGCACTGCAAGCATAAGAACAGTTTTAGTTTGAACCTCACTGAAGGTTCTCGCACAATCTTTGCACAAAGAAAGCATCAAGCATCCCAGTGCCGCTTCCTACCATACGTGATAGACGAATTACCCGAATCTCAGAGAAAAAACCAAGAGACTTCCTTTTTGGAATGTTTTCATACCAAACTGTTGCACTCTGATAAGAAAAAGAAAGACAGACCTAGTTTCTTTTTGCAAAGATGCATACCCAGATTTGTACAGAGATGACTGTCCGTAGCTGGGCCAATGTTGGTTTCAGTGGTTGTGTGCAACACACAGAAGGAACGCATCACAGCGGCCATCAGTCCGGATGATGCTGCATGAGACAGTCCTGTCCCTCAGTACATATGAGACTACAGAAAATTTGGATCCTGAGTACCTGGCCTTCAGGTAACATAAGGGAACGGGTTCCCCATGCCAGCATCGCTGCATCATTACCCTTTCTTTTCTCACTGTGTCTGCATATTACTCCGGGCCTGCAGCCTTGAGGGGAAAGCAGGGAGCAGCAATGCAAGAGAGAGCACTACCTTCCATGAGGAAATCCTGCAGAAACCCCATAATGGAAAAATCACTTTATGTCTCTGATCCTCTTCTGCTGAATGACCTCTTCCTCCAGCAAGCACTGAGCCCCAGGAGGTGAAGGAAGCACCTTTTCATGTCCTGTTCCCATTTCACCTGGCTCAGAGATAGGTTTGAAAACACTGGGTGGATAAGCACATTCTGGTTTCTATCTCTCAGCAAGTTAATATTAACCAAAGGAAGCAACTGATTTTAAATACTGAGTCCACTGTTTCACTGTCACAGAGGAATCTCTGGGATACTCTTAAGGAAAATAAAGGAGAACTAATTTTTGCTTTTTGTCAAAGAGCATTGTGCAGTGAAGTGACAGCAGAACAGGTCACTGGTACACAGCCTCCCAGCTGTGTTACTGCAAACCTTCAGCTGATGAGACTGCAAGAGCAACAGAAGCACAGACGTTTGACTGCCTAGAGTGAAGTAGAGATTTGGGAAACCTCTTAGGAAACAGCCCCTGGTGGTAGCAAAATGTTTCAATGATGGCAAATTCCTGACTTAAAAGAAAAAATGCCAGGATCCATGGTAGGCACTAACAACTGCGGCAGATGATCTCCTTAATCCTCAGGAGGCAAGATCTTTTAGTTCAAAAGCAGTAGATATTGCTGTGTTGCTGGAAAGGGCCATGGATCTCCATGAAACATCCTCATGCACATGCATTAAACTGAACTGGTTTATATAATGTGAGAAGATAGAAAAATATTTTTGCCTAAACCTCAAATCTGCTGAGGCTTGGCTTCATTGCAGTTTTCTTAAAGCAAAACTGAAATTTCTTGGTGTCAGCTGGATCTGGAAGAAGAACTTATCAGAATCCTATTAAAAAAAAGGTTGTTTTCATCATATTTTGATCAAGACTAACTCGGGCTATATCAGAAATCACAAAGGAGGCTTTATTGGCAGTGGATCAAGGCCAGCCCTGTGACCTCCTCCAGATAGCTGCAAGTGAGAGAGAAGGACATCAGGCCATCAGTTGCTTTATCGTCTGGTCCCACTACTGGGGAAAAAAACCAATACTGATAGTGAGTTGTGTCCATAACCCTCCAGTTTGGCTGTCAAAGAGGGAAACAGTTATCTTAAAAGTTGCACAAGTAGCTCAGAATAAGACACCTCAGTGGTTATTTGCTTTGGGATCATGTACACACTCAAATTCTTAAATGCTGCTGCAACAGGAAATATTGAATTTCCTCACCACTGATGTCAAAACATGTTTTTTAAGAAGACAGTGATACTCAGTAAACGCAGAAGATTGGAACTACTCAGGACAATAACAAAAGCACAGACTGAAGCTATTTGGCCTTGAGAAACTGCTCCCTTCAAACTTATCCCAGCATATCCTCCTGGTTTTGTCACTTGCACCTTTCTGGTCCTTTTTTTTTGCATGGCTTTCTGTCCGCTACATCCCTGGGCTTCATTCATGCTTCTTTAGTTCAATGATACTGGTGGAAAACTGAATCTTCTCTGTGAGCTGGCTCCTTTCTCCAAAAGTTCACTCAAAAAGTAGCACTATGCAATGCGTCTTTGCTTATTTATGAGGTTCTGCAATTGCTACCTGTAATTTCTTCCTGGGGTCTGTCTATGTATGTCTGTAATAGGCATCTAGCCCAAAAGATATGGAACTGATTTTACAAAGAACATTTTTTTGTCCATGTGGCTCACTTATTTTATTGGGTTGGGTCTTTTTTTGCCAAAGTCATTTATTCATATAAACACAACCTGTCACATACAGAGGTATCCTGAGAACAGCTCAGCTACGTACGTGATAAAACTTGTACACAGTGAATGCTGCTGAATAAATTTGGTGAACTATCTCATAACTACTGAGTTCTCTGATTTCTTATGATCCTTGCTATGACATATATTGATATCATGAATTTTACACATTATGACTTATAAAAGAAAGCCAGATGAAATATTGCAGCTGTGATTTGCCTCTCCACATGCAACCTCTCACCAAGAACATTCTAGAGTGTTTGTTCACAAACTAGGCATGAACCACTCAGCATGACCACAATTCTAGTTATGCAGATCTTGAAATGTGCCATGGGTCTTTCATGATTCTCCAGAAGAGGCTTTTTTTCCTCCTGCTTGGATAAGAAATGAAAGTCTAAGAATGACATGGCAGCTGTCACGAACTCTGGGACGAAAAGTGTATTTATATGCTGGCTATTCTGCCTTGCTCCAAACCCTGGCCAAAAGTCCTAGGAGGGAAACAGCCCCATGATCTTTGGGAATCCAATCCATTTGGAGCTCTGGGAAGTTTCAGACCAAGGCATAACTTTTTAGAAAAATGATCAAGTTTGTTCTCAATCAGGTGAACAATCTCCATCCTGAGACTCATCAATTACTGCCTTCTCTCATGCTGCATCAGTTCAATGTGGCTGCCAATGGAAGAAGAAACATTCGTCTGAAGTGCCCACCCAGACTATAAATCTTCATCCACTTTCACAAATAAACCCTTGCCTTTTTCACCGGGGAGGCTAGGGGAGCCTGGTGAGAACTGGCAACTTCAGTTCGGTGAATAGTTTCCATTCAAAACATGCTATCGCTCTCCCTGTTAGTGCTCTCATCAGAGACTGATCTGCTGTTTTGTCCCTAGAGGTCACTGCAAAGCAGAATTAAAGTGCAGTTGTGCTAAGGCAGTGCGGGGAGCTGAGCAGTCCCCTTGGCTCTGTCTTCATCCCTATTCTTCCATTTACCTGCTTTCTCTATTGATACTGTGCTGCTAATTCTCACAAATAGACAGTTTTTATTTTATCCAGAGGAACTCTCTTTTATATTGTGTTTATCACAAGTAGCATCAAATTAAAAAATACGTATGTGTGGCCATATGCTTATAAATAGCATGCATTCCTCGATGCCCCCTCCATGGCTATCATGAGGTAGCTACATGAGACATATTTTGTTCAGAGCAGGCTAAGTTTTGTTCCCTGGGTGAGCTGCTCAAAGTTACCATCACTGTAGGGCTGGGATGCCTTAGATCACAGCACAGGAGTAGAAAAATTGCATAGGTCAGTTAGGAAGTTATTAAATAATTTTTATCATTTTAAGCTATTTCTATGAATGAAACCATCTGCAGGAGAATCATACTCACAAACCACAGACATATCAGCAGAGAATTCTATTCAGCCCCACACTTCCAACAAGTTCTTGTTGGATGACAAGTATAACAGATCTTTAAAGCCTAATAAATACTAACCATTCAGTTCCAAACATTTAGGATTCTTCCAGGATGAGGGACAGCTTAAGGCATGATGGTGAAGCTGCCTATAAGCTGCTCTCTTCTAGGACAGTTAACCTGCATTAATGAAGCCAATTACCCTCATCTGACTGTCATTTCAATTCTTTTTACCTGCTTTCACTTCCCTCTCATCTTATCTTGGCCCAAAGACTGTGGCAGCTGGTTCTGACAGCCACAGGGTGGTGACATCACATCCCATCTTTGACACAAGCTGTCCACAGAGCAGCTAGACCAAAGTGAACAGTGTCTGCTTAGTCCATTGGCCATGGATATAACTCTGCTACGTTTCCAGCTGAAGCATGTGGGACATCAGGCTGGAGATGCAGAAAGCAATTAAAAGACAAGAACTTCTGATAGAGTTTGAGAAGGAATCAAGTTCTCAGTTAAATGGCTTATTCTTTTACATTTAAAATATTTACTCAACAGAACCCATTTTCTAGTGCCGCTTTCCTCAGGGAAGGAAGTATTTCACCCCATATTGCTGGAAGATGTTTACTTCTGTCCACCTATGGCACCAACCAACCAAGGTCAGTTGCTGCAATTATGTATGTTGCAGACAGAATACAGACATCACTTCTTCATCAGGCAGGGTGGCTTGTTATTATAAACTGTGAGATAACCCAGCCATAAGGGCTTATATCCACATTATCTTTGATGAAAGGAAGGAATCTCCTTCTTCTGTTAGCTGCACTGGACTTTACTGACACATGGAAATATTAGTGAAAAGGAAAAAAGGGAAAAAACAGAAGAAAGAAACCTGAGTGTCAGATGTTGGGACATAGAGAAAAATTGAGCATCAGATCCAGGAGTCTTGTGGCACCAGAAGCCAGGAAATGAGTGAAAGGAGGAAAACCATGAAATACTTTTTGTATGCAATAGCAGCCAGCACCAGAAAAGACGACTGAGGAAAGGGAGCACCAGCAGCACTTGATAAATACCACCCTGATTCAGAAGTGGCTAAGTAATAACTGAGAAATGACTCAGATGTACTTTTTTCCCCATTTCTCCTCTGCCTTTTTTTAGCTGTAGGAGATTATTAAATCAGGTAACATTATGAAATCTTTACAGTCCCTCTTATCTCTGCCTACCCTACTAAATGCCCTACTAATGAAAAAGGTGAGGTTGTTTTCAGTTCATACACTTGGGTATGAAAATACCACAGAGAACTCTTGAAAGATTACTTACTGCAGAGTATGCCCTTTAGGGATCGGACCGACTGACTGGGCTGCTACAGTTTTTAATTACTAAATAATGAATATAATTTCCATATAATTTGTTCCACTCAGGTGTCATTCAAGATCCCTTTAAACAGACAATAATTACCACACTGGAACAAGACAGAGAAGGCTAGTGGTTACAATTTGAGCCTTAATCTCTAATTAGAGATATAATATCTTACTGTAAAAGACTCCTTCTCTGACCTTCAGCAAGGAACTTTTACTTTCTTTGTTCCCATTTGTAAGAACACAATAGCACTTCCCTGCCGCAGAGGGGTGCTATAACTATCCAAACATTAAATAGTTGAGCTACACTGCCAGTATATTCAAGTGAATACCATACACTTAATAATCCCATCACTTCTAAATATTGTAACTGCTATAAATTATAAAGTTACAAATTCTCTCTGCAGAGAGAATTAGGCAATTTTCTGTCAACTATGTAGATTTAGTTTACTGTTTTCTGCTCTTCTAATATTGTCTTTTTTTTCTAGCAGATCACACTGAAAAGAAAAAAAGATATTTGCCTATAAGACCTCTCCATGGTTTAAGACTACATGACAGACGAAAATAGAGCAATTTCCTAAAAGTGCTAAAAGAATTTTTCATCTTCACTTTCTAAAAAAAATAACACATTAAATATTATCTCTTTCTGTATAAAAATCTCCTCATGTAATTTCAGTGAAAATGACTATTTTCTTTCAAGGGAACAGAATAAAATAAAACAAAACAATATAAGTTTTCATATGAGTGAAGTGTAGGCTGTATTTCAGCACATTTACTCAACTCTCAGATTAAATTATCTGTCCTATAAACTAGTAGAGAAAGAGTATGTTAAAAATGTAAGGGATAACACAGAAAAAAGGAAATCTCAGACAGAATAGCTATTTTCCATCCTATAAAAGAGGCTGAAAGTCACAGCTTTCTGCAGTCAAGATGCAGTCAAGTTGCCAAGATGACAGTAACGCTCAGCAGAAGCCAAAGGCAGTTCCTTACCTCAAGCCACAGCTCTGCCCCAAATCTTGTTTTAAAGCAGATACCTGCAGGAGTCCTCTTTGTGGCCAGCCTAGGAATCAGAGAGAAAGATGATTGCAGTCGTTAATGCCACTGCCTATTTTTATAATCATCATCTGGTCTTGAACAAGCTGATGGAGGACATGGAAAGACTGATTAGGTACAAATATGCTTTTGAAGCCCACTTTGGCCAGGATGGAAAACAGGACGTCTAATTCATTTTTCATCGCTCCATTCTTCCCTGTTGCTTGTGCTTTTTAATGCCATACCCACACTTAGCTGCTTCCCTCACCATCTGGGGACTCCAGCCTACAACTTGCTGCACCACCTGTGGCACTCTCCGATCCATGATGGTCCCTGGCCACATGGGAGGTACCCCAGAACAACCTCAGATTGTTACCATTTCTACAGTATCTCAGTAACTGCTACCTCCACCTTACTTTTTAACTCTTTTTTGCCTCTTCAAGTGAAGCCTCTTAAAAAGCAGGGGGCTGCCCTGACAATGAATTCAAAACCCAAGGTCAAGAGAATAAAAAATGGTTACCCCAACACAAAGCCCCATTAAAATGCCACTACACTGTCCTCCACTGATAGCTCAGGTATCCTGGGGTTAGTAAAGATGTTTCTTTACTAACGTGAACAAAAGTGCAGGATCAGTGAGACGTCATGCACGAAGATTTAACAATCAAAACTGAGTATCCTGGGGTCAGGAGAAGACTTTCCCCAGTACGCATTTATTTGTTATTGTTAAGTGAGCACTCTGGCAGGGTAAAAGCACGTACATACGTGTTACGACAATTCAGTAACCTCCTTGTTCTTTAAAACAGTTCATGCTACCCCTACGCTTGAATAGAAATAATAAATCTTCTTGACAACAGTCTCACGTATTTACCTGCTGCACAAGAAATGAATAAAATACATTTATGTAAATTTTGTCAGGCTTTTAGTTTCTATCATATTGTCTGCAGAAAAGGAAGAAACAATGTCAAACAGCCTCATGGAGAGGTTCTGCTATAATTGGGTATTTTAGCACAAGCTGTTCCATTCCAGTTGAGAATACTTTCTAAAAGAAAACAGACTGAAAAACATATTTATTTCCCAATTTTGCTTAACAAAGCAAATGTCATAGTAGATGGGTTTTTTCAAAGTTTTCAGCAGAAAGGAATATTTTAGAAAAAGCAAATTAAACGTCAGTATCACAAATTTTGCTCTCAGTGCTTTGCTGTGTGGGAACTAGACAGGGCCCTGAGCTGTGAAATCCTGATAGGAGCCACCGAACGGCCTGGAAATTGTAGGTTTACTCAGCTCAGTGGTTCAGCCTCTGTTCATCAAAGAAATAGAGGTTTGTGCCCAAAATCTGGATGTGAACGTAGGCAGGTTGAAGGAAGGCAAATTGAAATTGGAATATTTGGATCCAGGGCTTGCTCATTATAAATGACTAGAATTTTCTAGTTATCTAGTAAAATGCACCGATAAGGATTTTCAGCTTGAGTGACAGTGGAAGGCTCGTGTCCCACAGGGCAGGTGAGGATGGGCTGCAGGGCACCTGCAGCTCTGTCCCACCTGGGGACCAAGCACCCTCGCGGGAGAAAGTCACCCTTGACATTGTAAAAAACTGTCTATGTATGGCCTTAATTTCACCACGGCCTGATCCCAGCTGAAACTGAATGTGAAGGTACTGACATCAAATAATACGTTTCCTAAGACTTCCTTAGGCCATTTTTGCATCTGATAACACCTAGGGGTCTGTCCGAGGCAGTGCTGAGCTATATCCCTCCTAGCTGAAATATGACATGAGAGTAGGAAAGCAGCACCCTTAGTGCCCTGTGTGAGGCAGAATGCGTTAATTCTAAGAATAAGAAATGTTCCATATAAACATAAAAAAGCATATAAAACTTTTATAGCTGTTTTGGACCACTACGAAAACAGACTAAAAATAATTTCAAAATGTTCTTAAAATACATTTATTTTATTTGGTTCTAACTCAGTAAAAATGTCTGAACAGATGAAAATTAAATACAGGTTAAGGAAATAAGTCAGAGACAAGGAATTCTAGAGACAATATAGACATAAATATCTACTAAATAGCCAGAAGTAATTTGCTTGGTTTAGTTTGATTGATTGGGGTTTTTTTCCTGGATCACAATTAAAGTATAGAATATGTTAGATTGAAATTAGAATATATTAGCTTGAATCATCCATCGGAGATTGTTAGCCAGTTATTCAGATTGATGATTTTGCAGCAGTACCTACCGCAGGAAGGATAGAAAGAGGGGAAAATAAGAAACAATTTTCAGGGGAAAGCATTTCTTCTAAGCAGCCCAGCAGACAATATAGAAATAAATTAAGTTGTTCCATAATTTGGAATTTATATTTCCTTATAGTGTTATTTAGAAAAAAATGTCAAGAAGTGCTAAATTGATTTTAATTTTTAAAGCTTCCTTTTGAGAAAGTGGTCTTTAGAAAGCCTGCATTCAAGGTCTCAGTTTCAGGCAGTATTGAGACAGTCAGACGTTGCCATCAGCCTT
>KZ506073.1:8654-25399 GCA_002844005.1 Limosa lapponica baueri | reverse complement strand
TTAAAAAAAGAAAAGGGGAAAAAAAAAAGAAAATCTGCTTTTCTTGTCCAACAGTTTTCCTTGCAGAGTATACTTGCTGAGCTGAGAAAATTCACAGCTTGACGACAGATATCAACACCACTGAAGGTCTGCTGTAAAGAGCTAATGTGTCTTAGTCTGTCAGCAGCATCTGTCCTCAGAACCAATCAAACCAATTTTATCAAAAATTATAACACATAATGGCTTAATTAAGTTGAAGATACTAATTAGGCACATTTAAAGACATTTCTGGCAACAATGCCTGCTCTCTTTTTTTCTTTGAAACCTAATGCTGTACAGTGAAGTGCTTTTTCAATTCTGCGAGCTCTCAGTGCTCCACCCCTGTAATACCTTTATAGCTTATTGTTAGTGTCTCTGTCACTTGCTGTGGACAGTGTGTGGTTCCCAAATAGCACAATAAGGACACCATTGCCAGATCTCTCTTTTTGCAATTGAAGGGAATTGTCAGATATTACAGTATAATTTTTTTCTACAGGTTCTTAGGCTAATGCTTAGAAAATCCCAATTGCTGGCTTCATTGCGCTAAACTTTATCTAGATTTTCATATTTGCCTAATCAATTTTGTCAGTTTTCATCAAATGAAGTACCTTTGGTGTTTGGATCTTCTTAAATTGCAGTCAGCAGACTGTGGAGCTTTGTGAGACGGTGGGCATTAGAGAAGGGCTAAAAAATCCAAGTGGAGTAGGCTGCATATAGCTGAGAAAAAGATGTTTTCCTGCTTCCTGTGAAAAAGGGCACATAAAGAAAACTCACTACCTCGACACAATAAGCAAGTAGTGGATGGACAAACACAATAAACCAGATGCTAGATTTTTTCCTTGCTTTTGCTTCTCATGCAGTGCAGCTACTCGGAAAAGGTGCATGGGATTTTTCTCTTCAAAGTACTAAAAAACAGTATTAATGCCTGCACATTTTGATCCAGGCTAAGCCTGGCCCTCACACAGGAAACAATGTAAAGCAAGGATTTGCATTTACATGCTTCATGCAGTGGCCTGAAAAATCTGCCATCACAAGTCATAAAGGCAAAAGCATAATTGTAGAGCCTCAGTAAAAATTCATATCACTGATGTGAGTGAATTTTTGTGTCTCTGAATATAGTATTTCTTTAGAAAAATAGATCCATATCAATTTGATAACTGCTAAGAATATAAAATCTGCTATAGCCACCAATAAATGTTTTCCTCCCTTTATAGATATGTTTTTCAGTTGGAATTTATCAAGATTCAGCTTCTAGGTAACAGACCATGGAATACGTCTGTCTTCCTACAGAAAGGAAGTCAATGTTGGTTTTGTCTGTAGTTGATAGCTTTTTTCTTGAAATTACTGTTTGTAGCATATGATTAAGTCACACTGACACACTCACTAATAAAGAAGGCTGGGGTTCTTTTTACTCTTTTTGGAATTATAAGGGATATTTTTTCAGGCCTTTTAATTTTTGCATGGATTTTCTTGAACTTTCTGACTTCACTGATTTTTCCTGCTCCTGTGCAGAGGTTCCTGGTAGGGATGTTTTGCAATTTGCCTTAGAAAATATGTTTATGAACTTGCTTGTTGCATAAACAATTTATTATGCCTTGAGTCAAATGTCTCTGCCAATGTGTAGCCCTTAAGGTGACCTACACATGGCAGAAAGAAGAAATGTTAAAGAGCTTTGGAATTCATTGTGGACTGGCTTATACTGCTTACATTTATACAAATGAAAGTACAATTTGACTTAGCAAGAGCTTAGATGCCCTTTGTCTGCACTTTTCATGTCAGTGCAAGATGAACACAGTCAGGCACTGTGAATTTGTTGACTTGTTCATTACAGGGATTACTGAAGGAGGTCATCTGTCCTCAGAGAACCATACTTTTAAGAAAAAATGTTTGAAGGCAAAAGACCTTTAACTTTAATGTCAGTTCTTTTACATCTAACATCAGTTCTTTTATTTGTAATAACTTCCTACAACTAGCTTCATTTTTTTTTCTGTGTGTTTAAAGAAATTACAGTTTGTATAACAGAAAAGAGCTGAGAATAACACCGCAAGAGTATGTTCCTTGTCACATGGCCATTAAATTAAGAGTGTGACCACATCTGCCTTAATGTCAATCACAATTTTATCATCAATTGCAATGGGATTATTGCAGATCCGGAATCCCTTGTCTGGGCCAGTGCAGCTCTCACAGCTAGCAATACAAAGTCTGACTCTGGGGAGAGCCGACATGTACCCCACTGGAGAGATTCTCAGTTGGCATTAATCTCAGCTGATCCTATATTGCTCACACCACCAGAAAACCCGATTCCATTCTCATCCCATACTTGGTAGCCATTGCTATCAACTTCAAATATTAACTGACCTTGGTTATAGTACTAGCGTATTGCAGGAGAGTTGGACTAGATGACTTGTAAGTGTTCCCTCCAACCCAAACCTTTCTGTGATTCTATAATTTATACCACTATAGCTGAGATTAGAGTTCCCCTCACAGTCCTTTGATACCAGCTCTTTCACCCGAACACTGTGTCCTTTCTACTATTCAGCATTCAGGGCTGGCTCTTCACTGTCATCTTCTCTGGCTTCAAAGCAGATTATCCATTTGTAACATCCCTATGTTCTCTCATCATCCTTAAAACCTCCTTAATAAATCCCCTATTTAATGTTATTACTATTGCTCATTCACAGCATTTACAACGTAAAAGTATCAGTCATGTCACATCCGTGCTAAAACAGTGATCAAAGCCTTTTGCACCCACTCATTGTTCCACTTGCCCTCAAACCCAGCTAGATATGGGAAGCAGAAGCAATTACATTAGTTGCTGTATAGTCCTGGAAAAGGTAATGCTGTATCTTGCTCTTGACATTAACAGTGGGTGACATAAGTGCTCATTTCTGTTTATCCCTCCTGCAGTGTCTTAGAGACAGACGTAGGGAGCAATATTCTTCTAAGTAACTCATTTCAATCCACACAATCTATTAGAGTCAATATTCTGTACATGTCATTCTTCTAGGTCCTGGGGCAACTCTCCTCTTTCAGGAAGAGCTTTGGATGCAGAAAGGCCATGGTTAAGGCCTCTGCACTGGGGACCACTGCATCAACCTGTGGCTGCTTTATGGAAGTTGTATACAGATGTTATTCCTCTTCAGTAAGCTGGCGGCCCTTCCATCTTTTGGGGTTCAAAAAGCTGATCATGCTTTTATACAGCATTTGGTGTGTAATTGTTCAAGGAATTTCCAAAAAAACTAAAGCTGATACTCCTTTGTGCTATTCATGGAAAACATATTTTCTTTGTTTTCTAATACAACTTATGACCTTAACATGTGGTTGGAAAGGATATACTTGACATCCTGCTTTTTCAAGATCTGATTTGATCCTTGACCAGAACACATTATCTGATGAAATTTTACAAGATACAATAAATGACGGCTCAGTGCAAGTTCTGTTTATTGGAATGGATAAAGTCAACATTATACCAGTAAAATGAGGGATTAGCACCAGCAATGACACTCAAACTCCACTCGTCTCTCAATGCAAGCCCACTGCAGTTGGTAGGATACTCGACACAAACTTGTATTGAGTTGATAGATCACAGAGGAAAATAAATTCCTGCTGGTTCTGCCAAATTACTCATCCAGCTTCTCAGTGAACCTGAATGTTACAATGACAGCCAACAGAAACACAAACATTTGGAAACATAGGGCTCAATGCAAAACCTACTGTCAGCTGGTAAGAGCTCACTTATATCACATTAAAATTCCCTTCAGCCACAACTGCCAAAAGAACAAACCACAGTGAGTGACTGACTCAGAAAACCTGGACTGAGCTCCAGCTCCACAAGGCAAAGCAGTTTGCAGTATACTCTGATAGGTAGTCATTTCTCCTCACCATTACAAAAACATCTCCAAGAGTTCTGATAGAAGGAGGCAACATGGAAACAGATACAAAGAATGAGGGATGGAACTCCATGGTCAGGAAGTGAAATTGCTGTTAAATATTACCCAAAGCATGAAGCATTGCAACATAGGAACAAAACCTACTGAGGTTCAATTAAAACTTGGTTAATATTTTGCAACTATTTGTTTTTAACTTTATGTGTCCTAATTGTCTGGAACTAGGAACAAGAAATTTCTGAATTCTAATCGTAGGTATGTAATGGTATGCAATATATAAATGGTACAGTTTGCTTCAGCTCTCTGTGATCATCTCTTCTAAAGGTGGATAATGTAAGGATGGCTGTTCAGAGGATGTTGTGAGGACAAACTTATTAATGCCTGTAAAGCACTTCGTCACTACAACATAGTCCCTAGGTAAGGCTTAATGAGGTCCAGGGAGGGGGAACTATAGGGGGAAAAATGCATTTTTTTGGGCAATTCTGATCATCTTCATTGATATTTTCTGTTTTGACAATGTTTGAACAGTACTGATTCCTGAACATTTTTTTCTTCTTTCCTAGAGCCAGAAAACTAAAATAAAAAAATCCCAAACCAAAACGCAAACTACAAATGCACTAGGAAACCTGTTTTAGAAACCTTCTACCAAACGAAATGTATTACAAATTCATTTCTACCATCATAACTCTTGTGTTTCAAAAGCATCACAAGAACTGTAGTTCACAGAGACTGCTCCAGCATGTGGTTCTGTATATCCTGGTCCTATGCACAGCCTATGGGGTAAGGGCAGTTACAACAGGAAAGAAACAGCAGAACTTTTCCCTGCTTAGTTCTGGTTGTGGAAATGCCAATGCCAGGTGCGGTGCACCGCATCTTTTATTTCACTTCATTCTTTCAAGCAACTTCTAACAGATATAAACAAAATAATCTTAATTACTGAAGCAAAACATTGAAGACTATTTCTCTAGGGTGAGTTGGTTATGCTGCTTTGTACTACCTGATCCTGCCTCCATTAAAACTAGCAAAACTGACCGAAAACCTTATCACTCCTTTTGTTTTTCCATCTGCCCTTCTAGAGAATGTCACTAGTACGCTCTCCAGCAAAAATAGCAGTGGCTACCTGATGCCACTGAAATTACGAAACTACTTGCCCAAAATGACCAACCTGCCAAGGTGTGATTGTTAAATTGCCTACAGCTCTTGCAGTCCTGCTGCACCTGATCCAAATTCTGTACTGCAGTCCAACACCGAATACAAGCGATGGCATGGCCACGGAACTGGTGCTGGCATATAAACACAGCTTTAACCTCCACAAAACTTGAGCACTGCAGAACAGCACGAAGGGGCACAGCTGACTGCAGTTCTCCAGTTCTCTCTCCTCGCCCCACTGCACACACCAGCTTCTGCATTCAGTTGTGATATGCAGATAAGCAGAAGTGTAATTGGACCCGCTGACTACAGCTAATTAGAGGGTGCGAAAACTATCAGGAATGCAGCATAGCGTGTGAAGTTATACAGAACTGCTCCAATCTGAGTTTGTCTAATTGAAGGCAGATCCTTGATGACTCAGAATCTGGAGGTAAAAGTAAATGTCTGTTCCAGCCAAAGGACAAACCTCAGCATCGCTTTTGCAATGAACTGCAGTGGAAACAGACCAGAGACCTTCTTTATGCAACAAGGAAGTGATACTAGTGCTAGTGCGTTACCAAAATTTCAGTACCATTCACGTCCCTACTGTCCCACTCAGTCCTAGTCACTGTTATCACTACAAAAAAATGAACAAATTAGCACATCCAAATCTAATTTTCCAGGTTCCTAACCAACTTTGGCATAGTGTTGCTGATTTTTTTCACGAATGACAGATGTTTTGCCTTGGATTTTGGTAGTGGGAGGGGTAATTCCAGAACCATCTGGATGAATCTGGCAAAATCTTTCAAAAACATTAATCTGGCTAAAAGCCCAAATATTTGGCTCCATCTATTTGACAATAGAATTAATCTGAATTTATTTATTTTTTAAAAACCATTTATATTTAGGCTCCTACCATTGAAAATTTTGACCCACATATTTTGTAAGTAAAACCTAAAAACTTTCGTAAAGTTCAGTTGGCAAATCTGTACTTGCATGTCTAAGTATGGATTGAAAAGCCAATTTCAGGTCTGTTTCAATGAAAAAGCAGAGACCTTCTAGAATAGAATGAGAAGCTTTGCTTATAGGCAGACACCATATCAGAGGCTCATGCGTCCAGTTGTTCCCCCTCACTTCTACCTCTCTAACCTCAGAAACCCACTCACTTGTGTGTTAACGAAAGGCAGGAAGAAGGAAAAAAATGAGCCTTTAGCCAAATAGTAAGCGTCTGTTTTGCTTATTGCCTTAGCAATTCTTACTAACATTATACAGTAACACAGTTCCCAGGAGATTAAGTTTTAAAATGTTTTGCTTCCTAATAGTCTTTTATTTTCCACATAAACACTGCGTTAATGGATTAAAGCCTAATAAATAAGTTCTTCTGAATGTAATGATTAATTAGTTATGAGTTACTTGGACCTTTTGGCTGAGCAACATTTGCCGAAGTGGAAGGTCACCAAAATCGTGTGCTGTCTGTGCTATCTCTGCAACAGGACCTGTGCTAAGACAGGCTCTCTTGGCAGAACCGTCAGTGGCAGATTGCAATGTCAACAGCGGTAAAGCTGCAAAGTCCTCCCTAGCAAAGTCCAGTATTTTTCTGGACACTCTGCAGGAGGTTCAGCATCAAGCTGGTTAGCTGAGTTTATGATTTCTATTCACATGTGATCACTTATCAATAGCTTTCCTGATCTTTACTGAACCTGGGGCACGGTCATGAAAAAGAAAGCTACTTCTATGCAGCAATTGTAGTCCCTGGCAGCAAAAAGTGGGAACAAGCTTCTGGCACAGGTCCAAGCAGGCCAGCTAACTTGTGAAGACACTCTGGAGCCAGTATTGCTCATGCTGTGGCTGGAGAAGGCTACAACTGGACGGTGTTGGACCATTTTTCTTACTCTAGAGTTGCCAGCAGCATGTGACACATCTCTTCCACTCTGTCATGAGTCAAGCGTGTCTCCAAGTCTGAGTCAGTGCTGATCCTCAGCTTGACTACCTCTAGCAGACATTTCTGTCTTTACCCCTTCTTGGCTGCCTCATAACTTTCTCATGATGCTGCTGATAACAGCTGTCAGTATTTTGGGCTGACAAAATTATATGAGGACAGGCAGGCTGTCCCAAAATGCATCAGAAGGCAATTCATAGAAGTCTACTTTCAAAGGCATAAGCTCTGAAAAATGAGCATCGCACAATTTTTAAGAGATATGAAGTGGACGCGGGTACTCGGGGTCTGAGACCTCTCACAGCAAAGGCATTTGGATAGGTGAAGCACATGACTTACTTAGTTCACATGTCAAGCCTTAGCAATATATAACTACCCATCTATCAGTATAGACATAGCCTAAATATTAGGAGAATTCTACAATCATTTGTCAAAAACAACAAAAAAGGCAAGTTAGTTTTCTAAATTATTGCATTCCTCTTTGGATCAACAGTGAAAGGGGCTTGATTACAGTAATTGAACAGAATATATCACATAAATGCACTAGCTCTGCCAAAGGCAGAACAAGTAACATATTACGGATGTTGCCTTATCCTTATGATTTGTTTTACAAGATAAACACCCATGACTTAAAGAATATACCCTCTGTTTTTCATTCAGCACAGAAGTCAGAGTAGTTATACATTTTCTATTGCTTATAGAAATTTGCTACTATGCAGCTACTATAGATGTTTTGCTACTATACAGCTAAGCATATCCACTGAATATAAGAATTACATTGAACAACAGAAACATTTAATCACTAAAGACAATACAAATGCAGTTTTCATGAAGTGTTATATCTGTCATTCTCCTCAGTGCATAGAAATGAGAGTTGGAAAGAACTTTAAAGCCAATGAGCTCCTCTCCTTTACGTCAATTAATCTAGACTCTTGCCCTTGCAAGACTTTTTCTACATTATATTTACTACCATTTCATCCAAAATGAGATAAAGATATCATAAATTACAAAGTTCTAGCACTTAGTCTGGCAGATAATTTCTTAAGTCTCCTATTGTCGGGAAGGTTTTCACAGATACTCTGCCGAAATGTCTGTGTTATTAATCATTAATCAGAACTGCAAATGCTAGAAACAGAAACATACCAAGCAAGTTTTTACTATTTCTGTTGATACGGCCAATGAATCGAGATCAAACTATTTTACAGACGCTGATTCTTCTGTAATCACTTGGGGGTTGTTATGGATCACAGTGCTTCTAGTCAATAGCTCTAAGACACATGTGAAAGCTGGCTCTGTTAGTAAAGAGCTTACAGAGTCCCAGGACAGCTGGCTTTTGAGGTTTCCAGCACCTTTTATGCTTTGCTTATTATCATATTCATGTTATAGATACACCTACGGAGCCTTCAAAGCATTGGCATCCTGATGTATAGGACGCAGTATGGACAGGCACCAGCAGTTGGGATTGCATGGTGTGGATGCCTCAGCGTGTCAGTAAGCGAGATGGGAAAGGGCCACAGTGCCTGTGTACAGGATCCAGCGGCCCAAGTGCCAACTACAGGGTCCTGGAGGGGGACATAGGACAAATACGAGGTGGCAGTCAGAAAACTGACTGTCATGTTCCGAACATGCGACCAGACATATCTGCACATGAGCATGGTAACTTGGCCTCCAAGTTACCTCAGTGAGGGCCACCTGCAATGGCAAAGCAAGGGAAGAGCCTAGCTTGGAAAAGAAGACAGAGAAAATATTAGACCAAAAGCCACCAGGGGGATTTTGGCTACCAGCTTCCATGGGATCATATCACCTGTCCAGGATTTCAGCCTTCTCACTCTCTGAATTCAATCCACTGGAACATGCTGCTGTTTCACCACCTTTCCCTTTTAATTTATCCCATTCCCTTCAGTTATTTCTCTTATTCAATTCTTCACTTAGGTTGTACACACATGGGTGTGCTTGATAGATTCTCATAAGCTATTCTGTTTGAGAAACCCAAGAAAGAAAAAAAATTGAGTTTATCCTCTCTTATGCACACTATCCCTGTGTAACCATGCAGGAGTACAAAACAAACAACCCTTTTAGTAGCTAAGAAAGCAGATCTAGATGCAATACTAGCAAATTATTTGAGTGAGAAACTCCCATATTGAAACTCTCGCAAAAGTAGAATGGGCCTTGACAGTTATTAGTTAATCTTGCACTTAGTTGTTTCATATGAGCCTGGGCAGATATTTCCGTAGATCCCCTGGCTTTCACTGCATATGTTTAGTCTTTTCTTGCTCATAAATCCTCAGTCTGATAATCGTCCTTCCCACTGGCTGCTAGCTTCTCCCCAGCCACATCAGCAGTAAATATATCAGATTGCCTTATTGCACGCTGAAAACAAACAAGCCTGGGATTTTAAAAGACTATTTGCTTTCTGTTTATGTTCCTAACACCCAAACACTCTATTGAAAATCTCAGTGTACAAGAACCCCTTACTGATGCAATCCAAAACAGAGGGGAGAAAACCCCTGAAGAAGAAATATTTAGCAGAAAATGAAAGTTAGAAAACAGCAGAAGACTGGTTTGTGAAAATTTAAAATCTTTGCTTTTACTAATAAAAACTGGAAAAGTAAATTGTTTAGCAGAATGGTGGATTCCTTTGATAACGAAGACAATTCCACAGAAAGTCAATCATTTTTATTATTTTTTTTTTTTAGGAAAATTCAAGTGCGCTGTTGTCTTTTGTTATCCAAGCTGTACTGACAAAGACACACAGATTACTCCTTTGACTGTCCTGGCATCCCTGTGCTATGATCAAAATTGCACTTACTCAGAATGCTAAAATCTTACTATGGCCATTTCAAAACATGAATGACCCTCAGGGCTCTCCTTCACAGTGCAAACACAGCCTGGCCCAAATCACTGCTGCTCTGTCAGATCCTCAGCATGCTTGTGGGCTGAGGAATAAGGGAGTGAACCTTTATGAGAAGACCTACAGTAACTTCAGAAGATCATATTCAACCTGAACCACACAGCTATTCCCTATATTTCTGTTGGGTCAAAACAACACTAACCCCCCTTGAACAGAGAAGGCTCCCTGTCCCACGTGCATCCGTTTACATGTTTGGCCTAGCTTTACTCTTCACAAAGCTGTTAAAACCCTGAGTTTTATCTCTTTCTATTGAAGTAGCAAAAGAGAGCTGTCACACGGAGGGCAGGACCGATGGAAAGCTGGGGTCTGAAAGGGGAGTTTCTGATGGATGTTGTTTACAGCTTTCAGTGCCATTCGGTTGCGTCTCACTGAAGCAGGAAACAAGTTCTGAGACAAAGCTCTCCTCACTGCTCTCCTGGCAACAGCGCCAGGGCACTGAATAGAGGCCCGTGGAAATGTAACTCTAAAGGAGAAGGCTCACCATAACATATAACATGTAATTACACCACTCTGGAAGAAAGCAAATTTTTTATGTTGGAGTGAAATGCATAATCGATAATCAACAAGTCCTTTCAGCTCGTAGCTCTCCACCCACACAGTGCTATTGAATAACAATGATGTTTCAGTGCAATAGCTCCAGGCAACGCTCTGACATGCAGTTTGTTAACATAAATTCCCCTGTTAATCTTATTTTTCTGAGGATTAATATATTTGCAGGTTTTCCTCAATATGAAATTAACTATACTTATGGTCTGTACTCACATTTCATATACAGGGTCTTCCCAAGTATTAAATCATGGAACATTTATGCGTGTAAAAATAGCAAAAATAGGGCAAACATTCTATGAGGACTTGTCCTCTTTTGTACTAAGTGAGATTAGTCATTATTAGTTCTCATAAACCCAGGATTATTTCAAAGCCAGGAAATCGAAACCATCCCTCTAGCTAGTAAAAAGTAATTTTATTTGCTAATTTTTCAAAGTAGAAAATACCTTTTCTTTCCATCAATAAAAGAATCAAAATTTAAAATTTGATCAGTTATAATCTTGACTATTAAAGCACAACTGACATGCACTGGCGTCAAGTGTCTGGTGAGCTGTTGTACAGTTAAGTTGATCAAATCCTGGATTCGGTACTGATACTGGAGAGCACCTTTTGAAATTCACATTTTGTATTCTGTATTTTATATATTCATTTCTGTAGTGCTCCAGGTATAAAAAGATATATAAAACTGAATATTTAAGTTTTCTATTACTCCTGCATTTTGTCAGTTTTCTATTTTCATCATTATATCACACCAAATAAAAATTGAGATAAATTAAGCACAGTAAATAGTTTAAAGCTGGTTAAAAGTTGCTGCATGCTATCTGTGTTTAGTATAAAATAGAACCTCTTGAAGGTATCCTATATGCATAAAAGGAATAACATAAAAAAGATCCCTGAATATATACTTGTTCAAATAAATGGAAAACACTTCTTATTTATTTTGCAAATTTCTGTTAGGAACATACACTCCCTGGCGTTTCTCAATTTTTATATATTTGACCTCAGAGCTCAGGATGAGAACTCCTGACTTGGTGCTTCCACCATCGTTCTTCTTTTTGTTGCACCACTTTAGGAAATAAATGGACTTGGTGCATGAGCAATATGTTACCTAGAAATTCTCCAGAAGAAAGCTTGCTTTGATTTCAAGGCATGAAGCTTTTATAGTTCATACAGCTATTCTTAGCAACAGCATAGCAACTTCCACCTGCAGATCACCAGAGAAATTAACAACTGATCTGTATCAATTTTCTCCATCCAAGTCTCCTCATGATTCATTGCTTCATGAAGAAGCTTCCTCAACATTCACTGTGATCACAATCCAAGGTATCTGATTCAGAGACTTCCCCTTAGAGCACCCCTCCCGGTGCTGAGCAGTTTGTGCAACAGCATCAGGAGATGAGCCTCTGAGATGGGCATTCCCAGTGCACCCCTCATCGGGTCCTCAGAGCTCTGAAACACAACCTCACACTGGGCAGCTAAGTCCCCCCCGTGTTGTCTGTGTTGCCTAATTGACTGCCCCAAGCTTTTTGAACATGAATCTTTTTCACTTTCCCTGTGTAATTTGTACATAAACATATTGCATATGAAATAAAAAGAGCTCATCTGGGTGCCTATGCTTTCATAATTCATAACTTTAATATTAGTGTCAGGTTTGCTTTTTGTGAGCATTCATACACATAAGAAGCTCACTGGCAATAAAAAGAGGAGACTGGACCAACCAATAAAAGGAGCTGAATCAGATTATTCTTGTTGTATTGACCCACTGTGTTGGTCTGAGTGACCAACCTTCCTTTACAAAGACACAGTTTATTGTCACACTACCAGCAATTTTCTCGCTATGCTTGCACTGCGGCTCCACAAAGGGAGCATTATCCCAGTCTGCTCCCATGGTCTCTTCCATCTCATGCTTGAAATCATAAAATTTTAATGCTGTATTAAATGCGTTACAAAACGTCACTGGTTGCGGAGTACAGGTGAAAATACACCTCCCCAGGTAAGCCAGGGTGAAAGACCCCAGAGCTGGCTGGGCTCTCAGCAATGGACTCTAGTGTAATGACTAAGAATAAAATCCATACATATTATCTTATCTCTAGGCTAAAACAAAAGCCTAAAGCATCAGGAGAAATAACATCTTCTTTTTTTTTCTTTAAAGGTGCATTTTCACTCTGTTAATTGAAGAGCAGATACTGAAAATAATCAGGTAATTAGTTCTTGCTGTAAATGGTTTATTTGGCATTGTAATAAACATAACAGCTCTTTCTGCTCTCAGTCCACAGCTTTCCTCACCTACCTGCTACTGCTGGGCTAATTGTCCTTGCTTGCAAATGAATTTGTATTATATGAGCCTTTCCATTAATGCTCTGAGATTAAATGTCATAAAATTAGATGTGTTCTTCAGTAACACTTGAAAATGTAGTACCTGAATTACAGCAATGGTTGCAATGGTGCAGCTGTAAACATGATACGTGGCCCTGACGAGAGAGTCTGGATTTTTTTATTGAACTTAAAATCCTCCATGTGTTTTAAAGTTAGTGTTATGATAGCAATAGAGAGATTCAGCAAAGAATTTCACCCAAAATCACTTCAGCATCTACAGCTAGTGCCAGAAAATGACCACAGTATATATGGTTACCTAGGTCAAGGTGAACCATAGGGTACATATAAATATACATACATATAAATGCACACACATAACAGCTTTCATTTTTTAAATTGTTGCTCTTCAACTGAGCTACTTTGTACCCTCTTAAGAAAATAGATAGGAGAGATGAAACAATATCCTATCTCCAGGATGCATTTAGAAAATATCTTTGCAGCTGAAAAAATGCAGTGTTATCTGCAAAATTAAGTGTGGCTCTTTCAAGAAGACAGGAGACTTCAGCTGCTGGAGAAAAAGAGCATTTATTTAGGAGAGAAATAAGGGTGAAAAGATGTTTATTGTATTACCCAGGGCCTTTTTCACTCATCTTTTCATGTGTTTTCATGAGATCCTAGTGAACTATTAGGATCCAGGGCACAGGGTGAAATCAGGAGCCCACCCAGCCAAGAATACAGTACCTCAGAGAAAAACATGGAAGAGGAGACTGAGAGTCTCCACTGGCCAATACTCCTTGCAGTACTTTGGTAATTAACCAGGTTGTTTTCCTTGAGTTCTGTTTTACGGAGGGCTACGAATACCATCTGCAAGAGAAATCATAGTGCCTATCATGGACTGAAGGACCCTAGGCCCTCGCCTTGGACTCGGAGGCTGTCTGAACTCGCTCCCCTGCACGGTGCCTCCCCAAGCCACCTCCATTGCTCACTGCCTGACCACAACTCTCCAGCCATTGTTTTCCAGATGGTCTGACACTTTTTTTGTGGCATAACTTCAGATACAAGAGCAACAGTTATTGTTGGAAAGAGTAGAATAGTCACAAATACTATTATGAAACAGAAATTCCGTTGAGAGCAATCCAAACATTCAGCATCACCGACCATAAGCTCCAACCAAACCTCCGTTGGAGTACGACCCTGTTTCTCAGCCCAGGAAAAAATATTTTTCATCAGCTGAATTATTTCATAGTAAACACGAATGTGAATACAACATTAGGTGGGGAAGCAGATGTATTTGGTGACAGCCTTACATCTGTGAAGGAGGGTCATGTAACATAACCTTTTTTTGAATTCTTGTTCCAATTATTGCTTCCAGATATTGAAAACTGCTGTTTTGCACCTGGAAAGTAACCAAAGCTCGAAGACATCACTATAACCATAGTACCTTCCCCCTCACCACCCCCCCTCATTTTTAGAATAGATACAAAGATAAGGTCAATCACAGTAGAAACCAAATCCTTGTGTGTCCTCCAAAAGCTACACATGTAGCAACAGTACTCAAGGGCACATATACACCCCGAGTGAATAAAATGCCTTACCCTGGTCTGTGAGCTCACACTAATGAAAACTCCTTCAAGATCCTCAAGTGCTGCTCTGCTGATATTCCCAAAAGAGTTACTAACTTTGGTCATTTTTCATGGACTGAATCATACAACTTGAATCACCTCTTCTTTCTCTTTCTCTGTCACCTGTAGAAAAATCCTTGAAGCCGTCTATCACTAATCATACTGACTATAAATTCAGTTCCCAATTCAGGAATAAAAAGCAATACAAAGACTGGAACAGGACAGAATGCTGGCCCAGAAAACTACAAATCTATGAAAAATAGCACTGCTCAACAGCTGTCCAGATTGAATTTTAGGATAAACAGTAGAACACATCACCTCTTGTTCCGCCTAGCATTGATTTAATACTTGCGGTACTAATTTAAATCATTTAATTTGCAGAACTTTTAGGTCCATCATCTGTTCCCAGAGCTCAGTCAATACTGTGGCTCAGCTCACACAAGAAATTGATCTTCAGGCCACTCTTTACAAGACAGATTAATTTTTGTCGATTGATTGATTGGCCTCTGACCGCTACACATACTAATTTTGGACCATTTAAAGCTCATAAGACTTTATATTGCAATTCATCGATTTCACAGAGTAATAAAACGATGAATAGATGTTCAGCCAAGAGCAGACAACTGGTGCAAGCTTGAGGAGAAAGACCAAAACAATCCCCACAGAGCAGAAAGTGCAGAGTTGCAATGCCCCCTCTGTTTCTCTTCAGATTTTCCCCAGGTGGTTGGTGGTTCACTCTTCCAACCCACGCGGACCAAAGCAATACTTAGGGCAATTTCAGGCACTTTTACCAGGTCTGTGCCTCAGGGGATGCTCTGCAGCCTCCCAGCCCGAATATTCAGGTGAAGATCTCCTGCTTTAAACACAGCTGAAAGAACCAGCCTGTTCCTGGCTCCATCACAGAGGGTGAAAACGGACAGACTTTTTACAGTCTTTGCTTGTCTCTCTCATCGGGGCATATTGAGGGTTTTGATCACTCTTTGTCAATGCTCTAAAATCACATATCCTTCCTGGAGATCAACTTAACTATTGTCATTGTTGGACTATGATTTCATCTACAAATGTAATACACATGCCCAAAGACAACCAAAATAACATGTTTTCCTGATAAAATATCATGTCTTTAAGAGCATTTTCCTGTGAAGAAATTAAGACGTGCTGATGTTTGAGAAGGTTTTGTATTCATTTGGTTATCTCCTAAAATCTCCCAGTTGACTTAAGAACTGATCTCACCGTTTCTTTTTGTGTAGCCAGCCCCATCACAACAGCTGGGAAACACAAACATGAACTTTTACTCAGTACTTATTCCAGGTAGGGTTTAAGGTGTTAACAAAATCTCTAGTGTATATAGCACTGCTGTGGATTTAGTCACTGTGGGATACCAGCTGAGACCACCTTCAGTCTCTAACTGCAGTTCAGTTTTCCAGTATGGAGGGAGGACTGTTTTCCAGAGGGGAAGCCTTGTTTGGATCTTGTTTCTTTTATCAGTCTGCTGTATTCAACGTCCTTCAGATTATTATCTATATTATTGTTGTTGTTATTATTAAAAAATAATAAACACATGAATCTGGAATATCAACCAGCACCTAGACAAATGAAGTATGGCAACCAGAGGAAAACCATCCAGCCCGCTCTGCTGGAATCTGCAGAATTATTTTGGCTCAAGGAACTTGAAAGGAAAACTCTTTCTTTCTGCAGGTTAGAGTGTCAGGATTTATTTTCAGACAATCTGTTAAGTACTTTGGATGGTCCCCACAGGAATCTCCTTGGAAGGAGATTTCTCTCTATACATAGTCCTTATAAGTATGACTGATTCACGCAGGTCTCCACAACATGCTGCTTCAATTTTATCTTGTTGCCATACCATATGCTTTTTGAACTACCACTTCAGCCCACTCCAAATTCCATCGTCTTCAAAGGAGATGATAAATGGCCAAGGAGGAAAGCACTTCAGGGCAAAGTCTGTTCTGAGCTACACTTTGTAAATGAGCAGTAACTCTGATTTCATTGCAATTACTCTGATTTCTACACCAGCATAACGATCTGGCTCTTCATTTTCCTTTTCCATCAGAGAGATATGTATACATTTTGTATTTAGAGATTTCATCAAGCTGAAAAATAAATCTTACACACAACTTCCTGCTGGCTAGCATTAATTTGAAATTGAAATTATTAATTTGCATATCATTGGACTACAGCCTTTCCAATTAGACAATCTTTGCAACTCCAACTAAACTGTTAATTGATGTTACTGCCCTCAAATTACCAGCTTTTTGTAGATACAATTAAAAAAGAAAAATGTATAAGATCCAGAATTAATAAAAAATAGCAGCAGGTTTTCATTTTCAGACAGTGTCTGTATTCTTTTAGGACAACTATAC
>KZ506072.1:396439-415633 GCA_002844005.1 Limosa lapponica baueri | reverse complement strand
TTGCAAACAAATTAGATCAGATATTCTATTAGTGTAAATGTGCGTTGTTAGAATACAGAAAATCACTATTTCTACTAGATATACTGAGAAATTTTTAATAAGCTTGGTAAAAAAGATTATTACCTCTTTTGCAAATTCTTGTCGTGATTTCATGTTCAGATTGCCACCAAGACCCCGTAGCAAGTTAACAATAAACTGTCCACGATCAGTACACCCATGAAGATGAGACAGTCCATTCATCACAGTTCCAACTAAACTGGTTTCTACCACAGAGTCATTCTGTAAATTGCAAGTTGTAGTAGATTTGAATATATTCCTAAAAATAAATGTTATGTATTGCTAGCAGACTATTACTCATTGCTCTTAGACACTTCCACAAATGATGAAAAATCTCATCACTGCTGTTGTTCTAGAAAATTCACTTGACATTGAATTATATTTAAGGATTGATTTGGAAGTTTTAATTCCAGACTATGTAATGAAGTAATTTAGGATAAGTAATCAGAACTTTCCTTACAGATTTTGAGAATCTCTAAGAAATCAACATAACTGTATGCTGGAAATTTTTCTTGTGAACGGATTCTTTCTGGATTTTACTTTTTAGCACCAAAGAGGATTTGCAGCCTCAGAATCAGTGTCACGGTTTTTCCTCTGTATCCACCTGAAGATACTTTTAAAGTCTAAAAATCTCCATGGGTGAAAGAAACAAGACAGAAAATAATATTCAAACCACAACGGGATCATATGTGTTCCCCAAGGGTATGTAACATATGTCTCCCAAATACTAGTTTACTGGCCACAGCAGTGGGGATTTCTCCTAAACAATGTTTTGTGCAACATAAGCCACTTGTTCAATGCAAATGCAACTCCTTTTTTTACTTAAAATTTTAAAAATAACACAAATGATATCTTCAGTGTTAAACTAGATAAATGGACCATTTTAACAGAAGCTGAAAATGTATTCAGTTACTAACCTTCTTCACAACCCAGTTTAAAGCCCTTTCAAAATAGTCCCCAATCCAATTTTCAAGGTTGTATCTGCATTCCTCTGGCTGACTTCTTAGCCAAGACTTTATCAAAGAATTAAGATCTGTATCTTCATCACTAAGTGAAAACAAAACAAAACAAGATTCAAATACAAGATATCCACATCTTCACCTAGACTGTTTAAAGGGAACAAAAAAACTGTAGGAAAAATTCAGGGAAAGACAAGAATTTCTAATCAATATTTGAGGTCTCTAAGGGTCACACATAAGCAAAGAATCCACTGTCTCTTTCAAAAAGTCTGAAATATATTAAACAAAAGGTTATAACAAAACAGCGTAGAAGGGACATACAACCTAAAGTAAACTTGCTTCATAAGTGTAAGCGAGTAATTAAATCACTCCATCCACTTTAGACTAGCTTTCAAGAACAGACAAGTAGGTATATTTGCTTACTTTAAAAGTATGTAATACTGCTGTGACTCACCTCAGAAAGATCATTCCCATTCGAGATATTGTAGCAGGAGAGGCACAGCTGAGGTCATGAGTTTCAAATATAAAGTTGACGTTTGAACCAAATTGAATTCTTTCTCCACTGGGCATAGTCAACAATCTGTTGTCATCCAAAACGGAATTCAAAGATTCAATCCATTCAGGATCAATATCACCATCACAAATTATCCATGAAGTAATATCTATTTCCAGACACAAAAATAAAACATCAAATCCAAGAGAAACATTTAAAGAATATCATCCCTTGACATTTTAACACTATTTATTACTTTTCCTTCATTATAACTTAAAGTCTTTAAAGATATTCCCTGCATGTTTTATCTTCTAATGTCTATTTTTGCTCTCTTATCACAAAATTCGGAAAGTAAATATCAGTGTTCTTGATTATGATTGTCACCAAAAGTTTTTCTTACCTTATGCTAGGCACAAATAATAACGGAATACAAAAATGCAACTGAAAATAAACAATTGCAGTAATTTAAGCATAAGGATGCTTAACACCCTCACAAACATACCTCGGGGTTCTCGTACCACTTGTCGAGCACTATTTGTAAGCACGCCATCAGACCACTCTCTGGTATCCATGTCAATATGGCCAAGCAACTGATGCCGAGGCATAGCTTTGGGATTCATAGTGTACTGCTTCACAACTTTGCCAGTTTTACCAAGTGCTGTCTTTAACATCCGCCAAAGTGTTGATTTACCTGCACCACTTGGACCTACAATAACTACACCCATTCTTTGACGTAGTTGTTCATATAATTCCAAAGCCTTCTTGATCTAGGTAAGAAAAAAGACAATGGCTGTGTGAAGTTGTAAATCTAAATCGATCATGTTCTTTTTTAATGTTTGCCCAATTTTGTACACAGTCACTTTGTTTCTATAATTTTATTTTTTGAAACAATAGATATTTGCAGAAGTAATTAAAATTGGGATACTAAAGAACATCAAGAAACTTATTTTGTATGTTAGAAGCGTTTCACTACATTACTAATATAAAAATATCAGCTCTCTTTGGGCACATTTTTACAGAGAAATTAATAAACCTTTAGTCACAAAACTTCATCCAGCCCTACAATAAATAAATATAAATGAGACACAGAACTGCTTGATAAAACTAAATGTTCACATATTTAATTCTTTCACTGTCCAAAACTTTAATGGTAATTTGTAACTAGCTTGAACAAAACTGTGACACATGTTCACATCTTAATTTTCCTTGCACTGTTTTTCTTTCAGTTACAAAACTGATCTACCATGCTTCAAATACACACATCTATTTTTTTATAGACACGTAATTAGAATCTATTAGTTATTCTCACTTTTTAATAACAGATTTCATTCAAAAGCAAATAGAAATTAGTCAAATGTAATATTAGTCAGTTCTAATTCTGAATAAGTCATATTGTTTTGTTGCTGTGGCTGATGTTTACCTGGGTGCTTATAATTTCCAAGTTTGCTTCTTCAAATACTTGCTGTAAAGCTGTACTTAACTCAGCATACTCCACATCTTTAAAGTCAATGCCAGGAAATACATCTTTAACCAGTGCATCAAATCGGGCACAGTCTGCAAATGTAAGCTTTGACATGGTATTAAGCCGCAGAGCTTGAACCACCATGTGACTTTCATTAACTGGAAATAAAAGCAAAGAAACCAGATCAGTTTAAGCTGCTTGTTTGGTTGGTTTTTTTTTTTTTTCTTGGAATATATTGGTACTTGAGCCCATACTGCTAAGATACTGAAGGTTGAATCACAGCGCAGACTACATTCAGGTTCATGTACCACTACTTAGAAGTCAGATGAGTGCCTTACTGTAAGTACCATATATGCCCACAAATGCATTCTAGACAGACATGAGATGGTTATGATGCTGCCCATGGTAGCACACAATAGCCTACTGGGACTAAGAGTAGCAGTGACGATAAGTGCACAAGTGCACCCATCCATCCCACACTTAATTCCCATTCATTTAACATCTAAACAAAAATAATTTCAAAAATCTTTAAAAAAACAGTCAACCACTCCAGTCCAATGCCTTCCTATCATTTTTACCTGTCCTTGTATTTGTCTACCAAGCTAAATCTAACGCCATGTGACAATTTCAGCAAACCTCAAACAGAAGCAAAATGATCTGATGACTGATGAATAATAACAGCATCAGAGGATCAACTTTCCTGACCTAAGCCAAGTGAAAACAAGAGTCTTTGAGAATCACACAAAATCATCCCAGAATAAACTCCTCTATCTATATTCTTATCATAGAAAAGCTCAATCTGGAATATGACAACAGTCTTTTGAAATCTCCTAATGAAGGAGAACTTTCACAAACGTTTTTTTCTTTTCTAAATTGCCTCCAGATCCAAGTCATGGCTTCTCAAAAACTCCAGTGACCAAGAAAGTTGTAGTGAATGATATCTGTACAATATCCTAAATAATCAAAAGTTTGGCATGGTCAACCTTACTTTCTTGCTTTGCTTCACTTTTCTTCAGCTGATGAAGAAGACTGCCACAGCCTCTCAAAACAGTCTTCAACGCTCGTAAACCCCAATCATAGTGCTGCTGTGGTGTCAGAAGCTCCCTAAAGTTAAAAACATCAATATTGTAATAAGATTAAGGTGAAAGCACCTGAAATTTTTGTTTGGCGAATTAATATGGTTTGGGTCATAATATGGTTTTAGGCAAAAAAGAAACTGATGAGTATTTGTAGCACCATCTGTAATGCATTTTGGAGATATAAGCAGTGACACTCTGAAATTTTCAGAGGGACTATATTCAACAGCTAATGTATTTATTATTGTCCCTAACAGCACGAAAACCTCTGAACTTTATTCTCTCTAATATTTACACTTATAACCAAATAGTCACTTGCATTTCACAACTTCCAGAGTATAAATTCAACACAATGCTGTGAGCATTCGTATGCCCACATTCATATTTAGTGAGCATAACAGGGGAGGAGTACTTTGCCACCTTGAGATTATAATTGCATTCCAGATATTTTCACACCTGAACCTCCTAATATATTGCAATATTTTTATTTCATAAGTTAAATTAGCATCTACAGCGATTTGCATGGTATAGCATTCAGATTTAAGAGCTGCATTGAATATAAAACTTTGAATGACTCCAAATGTGCAGTTTTATGTCTAGTTTTCTTTCTGAAACATAGCTTTCTGTAATATCCAAGTTTTAAAATATTACAGAAAATTTACAGAAAGTATGTGTACATTGTATCCCTACAGTCATGCTTGGAGAAGAAACAAGATGGCAGTGATACATCCACAAGGATCAATCCTAAAACAAAAGCAGGAGGGAAGAGAATTAGAAAGGTAATATGACTAAGAAAAAAAAAAAAAGCTTACCTTGCTAGATTAAAAATAGCCACTAATTTTCTCCCAAGTGTTTTAGCATCCTTAAAGCCTTCTGAATATAAAATCACTTCTGCAATGAGTTCATTGTCTGGATGAGTCATAGCAACTGGCCTAAAAAGTTGTTTGAGGTTATCAGGCAGTTTTTGTCTTCCTCCATATCCTTTTCCAGCAGGATTCAGAGTAATAAAAATTCCAGAATTGTGATCCATTTCAACCTAGCATTAGAAGTGCATTGTAATAATATATTGTAATATAAAACTGTAGTGAGAAATATTGGGTGGACTCTGGTTAGTTACAGTACTCAGTTTTAAAGTTTGACCCAGTTGCTTATTGACTATTTTTGTAAGACGGAAGTAAGTTTCACTGTACCTTTTTGCCCAGCATCTCACATACAGGACTATGTTTCTTCAATGCATGTTGAATTGTCTGAATCTGCATGGATACTGCAGACAATACAGCTTCCTCAAGTCTATTGAATTCATCAAAACAGCCCCAGGCACCACACTTCACTAAGCCCACAAATATGCGCCCCATTGACTTCACATCAATGCCCTTAAAAGTAAAAAGAATACTATCAAAATTCAAGTAACAAGAAAGTAATGAAAGACTGTCTTCCCATCTATTAAAAATATTTCATTGGAAATATCCACAAATTTATAATTAAAATGGACAAATTTCAAAAGTATTTCTAGAACATATTGCTTCACGTAGTATGGGCACAGATATCCATTTCCTAGATTATACAGAGCCATATTCACCTCATCACAATTAAAGACTAATACTTGTCTTCCAAGAAGTCCACCCAAGGCCTTTACTGATTCTGTCTTTCCAGTTCCAGCTGGACCATAGGGATTTCCTCCAAGGCCCATCTTCATAGCCTGAGTAAGAGTTAGGTAACACTTATCTGTCAAAGGTGTGTAAACAAGTTTAGGGGAATTACCCTGCAGAAAGAAAACAAATTATATTCATTGGTAGAGAGATATTATTGAAGATTTAGTTTCATTAATTTCATTCATTAGTCATTAATTTGAAAATATACACACAACAGTCAAGATAACTGTCTCATTAAGTATATGAATTTGTTTACCGTTGTGAAGTTTTCCTGATTTTATATCAAATGTCAAAACACTGTATTTTTTTTTTTGGAATTATGGAAAAGGGGTCAACACAGATGAAACCGCACTCTTATATATACAAGTAGCAAGCATATTAAAAATATGTATATGATAATGTATCTGCTTTCTATACAACTTACGTTTACCCAATCAATAACAAGAATGAGACTGATTACTCATCTTTTAGTATTTTCTATGAAGCAGCATGCTAAGGATACATAAAGTTGAAAAAAATGGCAACAGTTGGGAGGCAACAAGCAACACGAGTGAAATGAGAATGTGTTTTACACATATATAAAAGCCACCAGATAAAAATTAAAAATACTGCACCTGATATTCATAAGTATATTGGAGTTCAGCATCTACCATCTGAACGTAACATTTTTGGTCTTTCATATAAAATCTCAGCTGCTTCTTCCAAGCCCAGTCTTCAACACTGTGAACCTGAGCTTGATTCAGCTGCTTCACCACATCAATGTTATGAATGATATCAAGAATCAGAGCTTTAAGCTTGAGCTCAAGGATTCCTGATTCTGCAAATAACCACAAAAAAAAAATAATAATTGCAACAGTGTGGTAAGGAAGATACACATTAACCATGCTCAAGTTCATTGTGCTGTTCTTGAGTATCAGCTGATTTTATTCAGATCTCATTTCAATTATATATAGAAATGTTATTTCTTATCTAAAGTAATCAGCATAAAATGAGGTCCTGACGGAGAATGTGAATCATCATGTAATCATTTAGAAGTGATTTTGGCTGCCTCTACACTCAATAGAGAGAGACTGAAGCTTTTCTGGAAAGCAATTTATTCCAGGAGCGTTTACAGCTATGTCCCCTTTCTTGGTCAGTGTGGCACAACCTGTTAATTCACCTACTGAGGATCTGAAAACCATTCTCCACACACTCTGGAGATTTTACTGAGACTAATCAGGGTGATGTGGAATGAATTAGCAGATTTGGTGCATTAAGTGTACTCTGTGAACATATTTTTTAATTTAGTTTCATTTGAAAGAAATTCAGTGTGCTCCTATACCATTCTATGATGGGAATTAATCCAAAGTACGTGGGGATAATCAAGCAACTCACTCCAAAATCACACCTATTATCCAAACTAAAATGTTACTGTAAACGTATTGTATACAATAAATGTACTGTATACAATAAATGTATGTATACAATAGATGGAATGAATACTCTTCTATAACTGATGACCTTTCTCCAATGGCTATAGAAAGAGCACAGAAGGGAGCTTAGATAAAGAAGACTTAAGAGATTGCTGAAGGTAGGTGCTACGAACTCTATTCCTAATTAATTTATCAGATGTTAACAGTCCATGAATTTTAAACAAGAATTTAATACAGTAAGTAGCTACACAAATGTGGTGGAAGATTGCAAGCTACGTCTGAAATTGAGTCTTTTTATATGTATAGGTTAAGAGACATCTTACCTAACCTACACTATAGAATTTTTACATCTGCGGTAGTCATTCAAAGCCCCTCTTCTGGTCAAAAGGAGGAATAAGCACTCAAAGGCACAGTTATTCTGACCCATTTGGACTGTATAAGATTTAGGACAATCATGTCTTGAGAATAACTAGTTCACTGGTTTTGCTACAGAGGTACTCAAGAATTATTAGTTCAGAGGTAGATGTATATGTCTAAGATAGATAAGAGAATCACCTAAACAGTTGTACAGACTATATTAGCAGGACATAATGCACCTCAACTACTCTTTGGCCAGTTGCAGTGAACCATAACACTAGAGCACAGTTCAGTAGGTGAGGACAAATTATCAATAAATACATAAAACAAAAAAATATAAAACATTAAAAAAATAGAGGTTTGCAAATATATAAATGCTCCAAGATAGTTTTTAATCTAAATAAAAATCTGTTGTTCCCCCTGAAATATTAAATAAATTAATCTTGACAGTAATAGGTGGCTAACTTTATGTAACTCAACTTTTTAAACTCAAATCAAGACACATTACAGATTTCCTGTTTAAATAAACAGAATATTAAATGCTATACAACCACATAGTCATTATAAAGAATTATATATTAATGATGATTTTTATACCTGCACTCCCAGTATCCTCTATACTAGTATCAACACTAGTATAATGTTCCAGTTTAGCCATGAGTTCTAATTCTAGTTGTTGCAGATTATGGTCTTTGATAGCAGTTTCAACATCTTCAGTGAACTGAATTTGTTCTGCCAGGGAAAGAATCTTTGGAAAAGAAAGTTGAAATTACATTTTATAAATACAGAAGAGATAAAGAAAGAAAGGTTTTCAATTAATTTATAACTGTTGATCATGTCTGACATTTAAAGTATTTTACAGTATCATTTTTAAACAAGACCACACATTTGCTACGCTCTTAAGAACAAAAATAGCCACCTTAAAACCTGAAAAAAATTAGCGAAAACTTGCAATGTAATCTAATATAGCATGTCCCCTAGCTGTTCTACAGCATGTGGTAGCAAAATTCTCAAAGTAACTTTTCCCATTAAATGATGCATCAGGTGGAAACTATCCCATCGTAGGCACACTGAGCCCACACTCTACAGGCTAGAAGCACCTCTGTCTGCCACTGATCTGCTAACACAGTATTTTGCATCCCGGTTTCTACCATATCATTTCTGTTCTAATTACTCTAAGTTCAAGGGAAAAGTCCTGTCTGAGCTATGAAGGTTCAGTCAAACTTGAAATTGGAAAGATCTGTAACAAAAAATGCCACCAATTATGTCTCTCTGAAGATTTGTAGCAGTAACTGCATTCTGGGGGAGGGAGAGAGTAACCAGCAGTCCTGTGAGGGAGAGTCCGGGTGGATTACTGAGAAAAAGGAAGAAAGTCATAGAATCACAGAATAGTTTGGGTTGGAAGGGACTTTAAATGTCAACTAGTCCAACACCCCTACAATGAGCAGGGACATCTTCAACTAGATCAGGTTCCTCAGAGCCCCATCCAACCTGACCTTAAATGTGTTTCCAGGGATGGCGCACCTCTCTGGGCAACCTGGGCCAGTGTTTCACCACCCTCAGTGTAAAAAATGTCTTCCTTCTATCTAGTCTAAATATACCCTCTTTTAGTTTAAAGCCACTACCCCTTGTCCTGTCACAACAAGTCCTGCTAAAAAGTTTGCCCCCGTCTTTCTTAGAAGCCCTTCTATGAGTACTGAAAGGCAACAGTAAGGTCTCCATGGAGCCTACTCCAGGCTGAACAACCCCAACTCTCTCAGCCTGTCCTCACAGAAGAGGTGCTCCATCCCTCTACTCATTTTTGTGGCCCTCCTCTGGACTCACTCCAACAGGTCCATGTCTTTCCTGTGCTAAGGGCTCCAGAGCTGGACACAGAACTCCAGTGGGGCCTCACCAGAGCGGAGTAGAATCACCTCCCTCAACCTTCCGGCCACGCTTCTTTTGATGCAGCTCAGGACACATTTAGCCTTCTGGACTGTGAGTGTACACTACTGGCTTGTGTCCAGCTTTTCATCCACCAGTACTGCCAAGTCCTTCTCAGCAGGACTGCTCTCAACCCCTTCATCCCCCCAGCCTGTATTGACACTAGCAGTTGCCCCAACCCAGGTACAGGATTCTGCACTTGGCCTCATTGAACCTCATCAGGTTCACACAGGCCCACTTCTCAAGCTTGTCCAGGTCCCTCTGCATGGCATCACACCGCTCAGGTGCGTTAACCAGACCACTCAGTTTGGTGTCATCAGCAAACTTGCTGAGGGTGCACTCGATCCCACTGTCTATGTCACTGATGAAGATATTAAACAGTACTAGTGCCAGTTTGGACCCCTGAGGAACAACACTTGTCACCGATCTCCATCTGGACAAAACTGTTCATGTTCATGACTATTTCTGTTTATACAGCTAAGCTTTAGAAACTGTATTTTAATGAGATTCAAAAAGGGGTTTTTATGTTGCTAAGTCTTGGCAGACCTGCATGTAACATTCACTACCAACTAAAATCAAGATTTACATAAAATTTAATAAATAGATGGTTGTTAGATGAGGTGCAAGTAAAGCACTTGAGTATTTAAAATGTTTACCAAAGAATTATAAGAACACATATTTTTAAGAATTTCTCTACACTATAAATGAATAAGACAGATTTGTTTGGCGTTATTTTCTTCCAAATCCCTACGTATACTTCTTTATGAGACTTCAAAAAAAAACTTATTTGGTAAATCTAAGAATACACAGTGGCATTACTGGATCAATTACTACCTGGGAAGGAAAGAGCGATGGATCAATTGAACCTTGTGATTTTTTTCCAGCATCAATACAGTCAACTAACATTTTTTTCAGGGTCTCCTTCATCTCCAAAGCCAAACCATTTAGCCATACCTGACAAAGAGATGAAAAAAACCTCAAAAGTTACATTACAAAATAATTTCTCAAAGATCCTTGAACTGTACTTGGATGTGATTTTCTTACCTCCACATCATTTGACAGAAGAACTTTATTTCTAAGTGGCACAGCTTCTCCTTCTACAGACTTCATGGCAACTATGTATTTAAATTCTTCATCAAAGCTCACACTATTAATGCCTATTAAGCAGAAAACAGCAATGAAGTTATAAATTGTTCAAGTCAAACATTAATTCCTTAGTGTCTAGTAGCAGAAAGAGAGGAAAAAAAAAGTCTGCAACAGATTATTTAGCTTTGAAGAGCCTTATTTCTAAATAAGTACATTTCACAAACGAAGATTAATGCATTACCAGCAAAAAGTTTCTTAAGATGAGACTGGATAACCAGAGGATTTGTGGACTGTCCTAAAATTTCTAATAAGTCATCATCTCCAATGAAATAGAATCTTGGAAATGCTGAGCGCTTTTCCTATATGAAAACAAAATAAATCAGTTTCATTTATTTAAATTCAAACTTCATGACTTTCTTTATAAAAAACTGTATTAATGTCAGCTGTACCTCCAAAAACTCATTCAAAGATCTCTGACATCTCTGAAGTTGGTCAAGTATGGTAATTAAGGTATTTCTTATTCCTGTCCAGGCATTCAGTGATGTTATCCTATTGTCACTCTTGATATCTGACATAATGGATCTCGACAGAAAAAGAATAAATAATTTATAAAATAAACATTACAATTTTAATCTGAATATGGTATACAAGTAGTTATGTAAATAAAAATTAAAGCACAGGTAATTCATATAAATATCTGATATATAACTTTCCGTTTTCAGTATTAACGATGAAACATTTCAGAATTAACATCAATGTCTGTCCAATGTAACTTAATAACAACTTTTTCTTGCTAAAATTTCTCTACCCAAAACCAAGAAAACTCAATTCTTGATTTTTATTTCCTTCTAGAAGTCATTTTAACTCAAATCAAGACAGATAATGGTACATATCTTTCTACATTTCTAAAATCTCCTCCCTTTTTATCTCCTTGACTTGTTTGGAACAAATAAGCCATCTATTTCTCCCAAAAGTCCATCTGTGTACTTTCTCAGTGAACGAAGTGGTTGTCTTCAACAAGAAATGATTCTCAAAAAAACACATCACCTCTGCTTCTGTTGCCAAGACTGATCTTGTGTTTGACTGCCTTGTTTGTGATCTTTGAACTTTCATGTGATTCTCTTCTTCACATGTACTCCATTAAATGAAACCTACATTATCAGCTTTATTCAGATCTATGTCGCTGTCACACATCTATATCTACTGAATTTCTGTTGCTGACCTTGACCTCCATACACATTCCAATTGTTCCATACCTTTTCACCGTGAAGAAAGCTCTAGCCTACATGCGTCAAAGATACTACAAAAAGTAAGTCGCATTCGGTAATACTAACCTAAAGTCTTCATCAACTCTGTTAAAACGAGCCTGTTCTTTGGGCAGAGCTCCACGACCGAATATCGGTTCCAAATAGACCCACTTCCTTTGAATTTGGTTTAAATTCTGCAGATATTCATCCAACTCAGCCAGCTTTTTTTCCCAGATGGACACTTTATCTTCAAAACCTTTGTAATATGGAGAGTCCTTGAGGGACTGTAGAAGACAGCGATGATCTCCAACTTGGTTGACAATGTCCTTCCAGTCTTTAATAAGCCTGATAGTCTTGCCTTGGCTATCTTCGTAATCTGTTAATGTAAAGACAGCTCCAACTCCCCAGAGTTCAAGCTCACGTAACGATTCTCTGATTGTAACTTCACCTTGGGCCCGAGAATTCAAATCCTATGTAAAAGCAGAAACAGATTTCATTTGAAACTACAGAGCTTGCAATAAACTTTCCATTCAAAAAAATAACATAAATTCTATTTCTATAGTAACAAAAATATAAGGATGCATGCAGAACAAGATATACCATAAAATAAAATATAGTACCTTTATTTGAAATTATTTGTACCTTAAGTTCCATTGCTTTTTCTATAATGGCATCGGTCACTTTTAGCAGATCTCCAAATAACAAACCCTCAAGTGTAGTGCCTCGGGGAAGACCCAGAAGACGGAAGAGATCTAGCCAATGGTCTGGAGAAAGATGTTCTCCTCTTACATATTTTAAGAGCGGAATTACCATCTATAGGAAAAATGCATATGTGAATCCATCTAGTCTTTATGAAACTTATAAACTGAAGTACATTTTTTGGGTTCCTGGATTTAATGTTTAGGAGTATAACTCTGAGGAAAAGTCACTGCTAAACCTGTGTCTGCGTAAACTGTAATGACCCTCTTGTTCGCTGCAAGGAACTAAAAGGTGCTCAAAAGTGAGCGAAATGTTCAAAACAGTATCAGATGATATTTTGTTGAATTGTAACTGATTTTATTATAAGAACTGAACAATAAGCTAAAGAATGAAGAATAATACCCAGGAATACCAAAACATTTTTTGTTTTATACCCCTTTTTGTAATTATCATCTTACTTTATATTTGTCCACTTCTTTTTGCAACTTTACTGTCATTACAGTATGTTCTTCCATCTTCCTCAGCTTGTCATGCCAGCTAAACAAAAACTCTTCAAATAGGTATGTTTTACTCCTGTGTGACAATCAAATAGAAAAAGGTTATAGCACCACAGTACTACAACCACACCTACACATCCATGAAAAAATAAAGTAACAAAATCATACCTAAATGTAATCCAGTCTTCTTTAGCTTTTTCCTGAAAACCTTGATAAAACTCTTCATACAATGCCCAGACTTCTGCACAACTCTTAATATCTTGACATACAACTTTTGACAATGAGAAGTCAGGCTCTTCCAATTTAAAATGATGGCATTCTTCACTGAATAAAAAGATCATCGTATTATACGCTACATTATTCCATTATACATTTATGGTTTAAGAGACGGTATCATCTGAAAATAATTATACCTTTTTAAGAAAAGCTATTGGCCTCACTGAAGAACATTGCTGCCAACTGCAATTTCCTTATAGTCTCCTTCTTGAATAGAAATAATAAAGGAATACAAGAGAGAACTCTCCTACACTCTCCCATATTCACAATTATTTTCCATAAACTTTCATTTCTTTCTTATTTAGGAGAAAAAGTGAATTACTTTGTGCCCCCAAAAACAAAGCTTGAAAGGAAATAATTCTTAAATGATTGTTTATTTCTGTTAGGTAGAAAGAGTATGCTAATTTTATTTACTATCATATTTAAGTGTCAAGCTAAGAATTTAAATAGAAAACTTCGTCCGCTTAAGATTTGCAATGAGCTTACTGAAAGCAGACACCCAGAGAAAAGATCCTTTCCTTTTGCACAACAGTCTATTAGACAGGACACTTTCTTAAGAAAGGGGAGAAGTGAGCTCTTGCTCACTTAAATTACAAGAGGATTGAAGGAATAACTCCCCCTTCTTGGACCAATATCCCAAATCTTCTCTTAGTGAGAATTGCAGAAGTCAGAATCAAGCCTTTAGTGTACAGACGCCCTAACATGAAAGCTTAAGAGACTTCTCCAATTTTTCATTCCAAAAAACTCTAGAAAAAGTCTGACACAGCTCAAGAAATTAATGTTATGTAAAAACAACAAAAAGGACCCTGAAAAACTAATGAAAAACACGTAATACAAATAAAATTAAATTAAATTCCTTATATTATCTGTTGTGATAAAAAATGGTTAACATTTTCTGAGATACTATTGCTGAAAAATAACCATACATTAATAAGTAAAATGTACAGAGAAATAAACATACATACATGAGCTTTTCTTTCATGGTTTCAAGTTCATCAAATTCTTTTTTTTTTTCCTTTATGATCTGAGCACTTTTCTCAAGCACATCCTGATCACCTGTTTCAATGATATCATCACTTGGCTTTAGTTGATCCCAACGAGCTTTAAACTTTTCCAGGTCTTGAAGATACACATTAACACGTGAAATCACATTTCCTTTCATCATTTCTATCTGTAAAGCAAGAAATAAAATGAAATTCCTTCAATAGTTTGTAGCTACAACTATGATCAAAATCAAAGTATCGACTTCAAAACTTGATCAAAACTTGGTAACTAAAACTTGATCAAAATCAAACTCAGAAAACTTCTTGTATAATACCCTAAGACATAGTTCATCTTTATTCTTCTCTTTCTTTTTTCCAAAAAGAGGGCGCTGATTTTTTTCATGCTGATACATCAGACCGATTTATTCAGCCTATGCTACCTATTTAGCCTGCATCTTATAGCGTATAGAAAAATTGCTATATTTGTATTGCATACTGATATCTTCAGTAGAACTTTAAAAAAGTTCAGCAATTTGCCTATGGACTGGAATTACAGGATTGTGCATAGTTTAGCAAAGTTGTGTGCAAGCAAATAACAAGCAGCAGTGTTTAAAACATGATAAAGTAATACAAATGCTATCTTTTAGCCATTATCCTGTTTTGCTCAGCTAGCTATTGCATCCTTTAAACCATCTCTGTCACCAGAAAGTTGAGACAGAAGTACAACCATGTAACATTCATTTCAGCATCACTACAACAGGAGTTTCACCTACCTATTGTTTAAACAGTTTAAGTATTCTTCCTTTAAAGGCTCTCCCTCAACTCAGTAACGCTGGTGTTAACACTGAACTGAGAACATTTATGGATTTAATCTAAGAAAAAAACTATTTCTCCAGACTTATTCAAAATAATTTCAACATTTTAAGCTAAAAAAATTGATCTTTTGTTGTTACCTGTTCTGTAATCATAAGCTGGTGGCTTTCCATCATTAATTCAAATTTATCCCATGTAGCTCTTAGGTTACTGATAGTGTCCAAACCTGCACCAGCCACAGTTCGCAAAAGTTTGTTTTTATCTTCAGCCTCTTGAAACAGGAGAAAAACCTAAATTCAAATGGATTAAAAACATGTGTGTATGTAAAAATCCAGCAAACCTTGTTTATCCAAACTATAAGTAATACATGAGAATCATTAACTGTTACATACAGCTGCTTTTTTAATACTGTTTACAGAATAACATTAAAACGCAGGAAAAAATAGCATCTGAGGAATTTAGAGAAATTCTAAATCTTGATCCTGAGATGAGATACACAGAAGTGAATTTTTACTAAGAAACAGATAACTGCCTCTTTATATATTGCAGAGATCCACTCAATCAGATTCGAGAACAGCAGCAGAGCAACAGAATTCAGTAAATATGTATATTTGTGTGCTGAATCTGGGTGGGATGGAATTCATTTTCTTCATAGAAGCTCATTTGGTGCTGTGTTTCAGATCTGTGACCAAAACAATACTGACAGCACACTATTGTTTCACCTATTGCTGAACGGTGTCTGCACGGCATCAAGGCCTTCTTTGTTTCTCATTCTGCGCCCCCGCCCCAGTGAATAGATTGGGAGTGTGCAAGAGGTTGGGAGGGAACACAGCCAGGCAGAGATACTCCATGCCACAAAATGTCACGCTCAGCAATAAAATGGGGTGGAGTGGGGTTTATGTAGGTTAGACATATTATTATTATACTCCAGACAGGTTTCCGAAAAACTTTTAACACAACCCCTCACCAAAGGCATTTAAGGAAACCCGGTAACCTTAACATAAGAACTAAGGTCCTTTCAGAGATAATTAATTGGGGTAAACGATAGAAAAGTGGGATAGGAGGAAATGGCTAGTTCCTGCAATAGAAAGAGGTCACCTGTGGAGTTCTGTAGGTACCTGTGCTGGACCACTCAAGGTGTTTATAGAATAGTTGGAAAAGGAGGCTAACCTTTGAGATGGTAAAGTTTACTGATGATACTATGTTACCCCAGGCACTAAAATAGCTCATCTGTGAAGAACTGCAGAATGAACTTAGAAGAAATAGTGACTGACAATACCAGTGAGAAAAAAGAATCAAGTAGATCATAATGAAGTGACATATATGTAAAAAAAAACAAATTTCACATGTACAAGATGAGTTCTGAGCTAATGACTGCAGTTCAGGATTGATATCCGTCAGTTTATAAAAAATGGCGCCTAATCTGAGCAGTAGGAAGTAAATAAAATTTTAGGAGTCACAAAGGTAAAAAAGAGAATAAAAGAGGCAATACTATTATTTCATCATAGAAATCTATTCACATCTTAAAAACTGCAAAATTCTATTGGTCCTGCAGGAAAACATTATCGTGTAAATAGAAAAGACTTACCAAAGGGCAATAAGGATGATCAAAGTTATGGGTAGGTTTATGCATAAGAGAAGATTACGTAAACTAAAATTCTTCTATCTAGAAAACAGATGGCTGACACAAGACACAACAAAGAACAGTACAATCATGTGTCATGAAAAGGGAAAATAGGGACTCCTACATATCTCTTCCAATGTAAGACTTAAATGGTATGAAGTTAAGTGATGGCAGGTGAAAAGAAAGTAAAAAGGGGGGATCCCCCAGGTAATAAGTAATTGATCTCCACTTCACCAGAGGGTATTCTGGATGTCAAAAGTGTATTTGCTTTCAAGAGAAGAGGAAAGGTTGTGCAAGAGAAATCCACTGAGTGTTATTATATGCTCAGGAACCGCATAAAACTCAAAAAGGTTCTGGTTGGAGGCTAGAACTGTGGGAAAGCACTCATATGCTACACTGATTTTATATTTTCCCCTAGGCAGCAACTTTATTCTACGGCTGGAGACAAAACACTGTGCTACATGGACCAATGCCCTGACCCTATATGGCTACTGCATGTTCTAAAGTAGTTATACTAAGTTTCCATCCTAGAAAGCAATTACATTTTTTGATAGCTGTTGTTCTGGATATGATGAAATTGTATCTTACCCCTTCTTTTCGTTCATGTAGGTTTAAATATTTTAAATTGTCTTCTGCTATTTCCTCTACAGTCTGGGGTCTAATCACTAAGGTTTCCATGGCATCAGTGAGAAATGAAGAAATATCATATAGGTGAGCTATATAAAGGTTGAAAACAAAGTTATAATGGAGAAAATATTTGTAGTAATAAATATCCAAATCACACAAATGTGCTGTGATACAACATTTCCATAAGATATGATAATGTATGCAAAGTATTTGCTTAAAAAAATTGCAGACCCCAATCTTATATGCTGCTTCAACAAAAATTGCATGTTTGTCTTTACACATAGCTTTTTAAACGTAATCTACTGCGTCCAGTGTATGACTTAGACCATATCAGACTCCCTACTGAGAATTAAACACAAATACCTACGGCATTTAATTATACACTTTTAAAATCTGTATAGGTCTTTTTTGGGTAAATGAAGAAAAACAAATGTTAAAAATGCTTTTAAGGTTTTAGAGGGTTTGTTTTGTTTTTAAAGAAACTAACTAGCTAAAGCCACCTTGCTTTAAATATTGAAAAGATTCACAAATAAAAGCCTGATTAACCTATAATGTTGTATTTTCCTACCAAGGTAGATCTTTTTGGTACTGAGAAAGGAGCTATACAATTCCGGGAAATAATACATCTTCCAGGAAACAATTCATCTTTCAAGCTATGGAAATAATTCACTTTCTGCACAACCCCCGTCCTGTGTCTCCTGTGCTGATTGTTACATTTAAAGCACAAAGCCCCAGTATTTCTTGTCACCTACATCTTATTCCATTTTGTCTACCTGTTCCAGATATAGATAGATACCTGAAAATAGAGAAATACTTTGCACTCTTTAATGCTCTGCATTTTGACGGTCTAAGTGACAAGTAACTCTGTGGAATAAGACTAGATTATTTAAGACTCCTCATGAAGTATTTCAATTTGTGAAAGAAAAATCTAATATTTTTTAATTACAACCTTTCATGGTGCCTCCTTCAGTTACCCTCAAACAACTAAGAAATTTTCCTCCAGACAAAGGAAACAAACAAAATGATGTTCATATGTGTTCTTTTACATCTGGAACAGATACAGTCAAAACAAGTGAATGGGAAAGATGCAGATGGACATCAAGGAGTCTTAGGTTAAGCCCGTAGTGAAAAATTAGTAACATACTGCTTTCTCTGCACCACAGTTTCTGCAGCTCACTGTGCCCAAGAGTACAATCTTTCTTTAAAAGAGTATTTACATTAACACAAACATCCACAAGTAGAACAGAAACAAAAAACACTATTCATTAGAGTTATTTACCTTGAATAGATTTTCTCAAAGAAATGACAAGAACATCATACAACTTCTGGATAAAATCATCAATTACAGTTTTCACAGGGTTGCAATTAACAGTCAAACAATCTATCCTGATGGTACTTCAAGATAAAAGATTAAAAAATTAGCAAATATTCAGTAGTATACTTATATGTCAATATCTCTAAGACTTATGCACATCTACTGTTTACCTTGATTTTGTAGTCTAATAAGAAAAAAATTCCCTCATATTTCTACAATAAAAGACATAGCTTATTAGGAAAATTATTCATATTATTGAAATATTTATAACCATTATACATATATATGCAGCTTTAAGGGGACTACGGTCTAATGCTCTGCTCCAAATAGTTAGAAAATAGCTTGATTTTATATAACCAATGTCACTAAATTCAAAAGGACTACTTCTATACTCAGCAAAATATTTTAATTATTTGTACAGTTATGTCTTTAAATCTCTAATTTCCATGAGAATTTACTAACCCAGGCTTCAATATTCCTAAGAACATAAGAAAAGCCATAGTGAGTCATTTCAAGTCCCCGTATCTAATATCTCACAGTGACCATAAGTAGATGTCTAAAGAACACTAAGAAAAAGGGCTACCTAATTTGGTACCTTCCTCAACACCAATTATTTTCAACTCATGGCACTTCATA
>KZ506072.1:360562-381885 GCA_002844005.1 Limosa lapponica baueri | reverse complement strand
TTTTTACACTACATAACTTTGGGAATACTTTTCTAAACATTCAGCATTGTCCTCCGGAGTCTGGAGATACATAGCTCTACTGCAATTCATAGATTTCTCAAGGAGAGAGAAAGACATGCTCCTTCATCAGTAAAATCTCCAAGTTGTATCATGACTCTTGTTCCCTTTACAGTCCAACTTATGGGTAAAGTTCCAAAAGTTGCCATAAGATCAATTATTGGAAACTATTTGTGGCTGAGAAGAATTCATAAAACAGGAGAAGATTATTAAACACTTCATGAAACCACAGCAAAAAGAAACGCTAGCTGAAATCCCAGCTTCTCTGCAATTGTAAACAGCTGTGAACTTTTTTCTGCTAAAAGAAGGACAGTAAAAACAGCTTTCAATTTTACTAGACAGTCTCAATTTTACTTTCTTATCAAGTCCTTAGCCCAACATCTACAGACATGATTTCACTGAGACATGGGTGTACACTGTAGCCCCTATGTGCGTCTGATCTTCCACAGCTGCTGACTGTGGCTTTGTACATCAGACAGCGGCTCAGCAGCACACCCCAAAAAATGGTACATGTAAATGTTCACTCTTGCACAAACGCAGCATGTACTAGACTACACAGACCAGGAGGTATGTAAGTTACTAGTCCACACAGCAGTTCGCATGTTAATGACCCATTACACTAGCCACCAGTGCACAAAAACCCATCACTGACCTAACAGACACCAGCTCCCTGGTCTCACGGCAGAAGATGGGACACACGTTAAGCCTCGGGCTCTGCCTGTACACTCTATGTGACATGCACCACACCATGTCCTGATCTCGTGGTGACATTCATTGCTCATCACACCCCACGGTATCACTTGGATGAGACACTCATTGAACACAAACACTTAGAGCAGGATAATTCACACAATGAACCTCAGATTTGCTCACAGCTGGACACAGTAATCTGCAAAATGCATGATTTGGACAAACACCCACCTTGGGACTTGTCAAATATCAGCCAATGTGCCACATTTTGGGCCACCTTTCCTGAATGGACACTAGCAATCCAATCCTTCCAGTCACTTGGATGCACCCTTGCCCAGAACAACACAGACACAAGACTCCACATGGCATTTGCAGCTGTTCTTCAGACTGCATTACATTCACACAGTGACAATATACAGCACGCTAAAACTGCAGAGAATCATAGAATGGTTAGAGTTGGAAGGGACCTTAAAGATCATCGAGTTCCAACCCCCCTGCCATGGGCAGGGACACCTCCACTAGACCAGGTTGCTCAAAGCCCCATCCAGCCTGGCCTTGAACACTTCCAGGGATGAGGCATCCACAACTCCCCTGGGCAACCTGTTCCAGTGTCTCACCACCCTCACAGTAAAGAATTTCCCTACTGAAATATATCCACTACTGAATATATCACTCAGCTGACCATACGGTCTTCACAGACTGTACTGCATCCAGCTCTGTAGCCCTCAGCACAGGAAAGACATGGACCTGCTGGAGCGGGTCCAGAGGAGGCCCACAAAAATGATCAGAGGGATGGAACACCTCTCCTGTGAGGACAGGCTGAGAGAATTGGGGTCGTTCAGCCTGGAGAAAGCTCCAGGGAGATGTTATTGTGGCCCTTCTTTCAGGACTTAAAGGCAGCTTATAAGAAAGATGGGGACAAACTTTTTAGCAAGAAAAAGGGTAGTAGTTTTAAACTAAAAGAGGGAAGATTTAGACTAGATATAAGGAAAAAATTATTTACAATGAGGGTGGTGAGACACTGGCACAGGTTCCCCAGGAAGGTGGTGGATGCCCAATCCCTGGAAACACTCAAGGTCAGGTTGGACGGTGCTCTGAGCAACCTGATCTAGTTGAAGACGTCCCTGCTCATTGCAGGGGGATTGGACTAGATGACCTTTAAAGGTCCCTTCCAACCCAAACTACTCTGATTCTGTGATTTTATGACTCTTGGGCCAGGAATTTTTGCAGAAGATGCTGAGACCAGAACAGATATTTGCAGCAGGCTGATGTCTCCCAAATCAGATACCACTCTTTTACAACCACTAAATCTGGGCCGGACCACAGGCTCTGCATCCCCACTCGCGCACGGGGCCGCAATGGACACGCCGGATCCACAGGTGCCTGCTCACACTCCTCTGACGCCCCCCTACCTTGTTGGATGCGGTGAGGTGGGTACCCGAGCGCTGCACAACCAGGAGGAACTCGTTGCCGTCGTCCAGGAACCTGGCCAGCTCCGGGCGGGCATGGAGTCCCAGGGCAGCGGGGCCCACAGCTGGATCCACCCCGAAGTAGTTGGCAGCCGTGGCTGAAATAAAGCGCTTCCTCTTGTCTCCCTCCCCGGCCATGCCGGCAGGACGGGGCCCCGCCAGGCGGGATCACGGCGGGGGTGGAAGCGGAGCCCCGCGGAGGCACATGGGGGGCTGACGGGAGACGACCCAAGGGGCGGGCGGCGGGAGGGAAGACGGCTCACACCGGGGCACAGGGCGAGGCCCGCGGCCTGCCGGCGTCCCCGCGTTGCCAGGACCCGTCGCTATGGTAACTGAAAATGGCGGCCCCGGGGCGCTCGCGAGATCGGTCCGGCTGGTGACGGGCGAAGCGCAGCGCCGCCGGGGAGGAGGGCGGCGATCGACGCGCTCGGCAATCGGCAGGCGGAGCCAGGCCAGCCGCTCTCCCTCCCCCGGCCGGTGGCCTGGCGGCGCGCGCCCCCTGCAGGCCACGGCGGGGCCGGCAGCCCCTGAGGAGCCCGGCGGTCCGGCGGCTGCTCGGGACTCGGCCAGCCGTCCCGCTCGGACCCATCCAAGCATCCCTCCTGCGTTACGGTGTCACGGACGCCGCGGTACTTGCGGTGCTTCCCCCCCGCCGTCACCGGTAACGAACCAGCCAGGAGCGGCTGTCCCGGCTGCGGGCCCGGTCCCGGGAAGCGGCGGGCGAGCGCCCAGGGCTTCCAGACGCCAGCCAGCAGCAGGAGGCGGCCGCGGAGGAACGTCTCCCCCTTCAATAACACCCGCCTCCCTCAGGGACACCCGCCCCGCAGCCCCCGGCTTCCTGCGGCAGAGCGGGCTCCAGGGGACAACCGCCGTGAGGGGGCAGCGGCAGCACCAACGGCCAATACCGTAGAATAAACCTCAGTCGTGACAAACTGCGATCGCGTTTGGGCCTCGCGGCCTTCCGCGGGCACCGCTAACGGAGGGATCCCGCCTCCCCGCTTTATTTCACTGTAACCACCGCGCTCCTCCCGATCCGTCCCTCCCCCGAGAGCCGGCCCGACACAGCCGCGGCGGCGGAAGAGGCCTGAGGCTGGCTCCGCCCGCTGGCAGGCGGGGCCCCGGCGGCGGGCCCGCCCCGGCGGCGCTGTCACTTCCTGCTCCGCTGCGTCTGTGTCCGGGTCGCTCGCCGTTCCCTCAGCCGCCGCTACCGCCCGGTTCCCCGCTCCCGACCCGGGTGCAACACCCGCTTCTGGCACCGGAGCAGCAGGGCCGGACGGGACGGGGCTCCTCTCGTCTCCTCATCGCCGGTCTCGGAAGGCGGCGGCCAGGGGGCGGTGAGGCCGGGGGGGCCTCGGCTGCGGGCCCCGGCAGCGGGGCGGCCCCCGCCCCGAGGCAGGACGATGCCGGTGAAGAAGAAGAGGAAGTCCTCGGGGCCGGCGGCTGCAGCGGCGGACGACACCGGCCTCAAGAAATGCAAACTCGGCAGGTACCGTCTGGCGGCGGGACGGGACGGGAAAGGCCCGCGGCTGCTGCCGGCTGTACGCCCCGGGCGAGCGGCCGCGGCATCGAGCCGCTCCTCCGCGGGCGGGGGACCCTGGCGGGTCCGGCCCCGCACCGCACCGCCTGCCCCTGGGCTGCGGCAGCCCTTTGTGCGGCGGCCGCGGGGCCTGGGGTTGGCAGCGGGGGCGGTGGGCGCGGGGAGGCGGTGCGGGGCCCGGCCGGCTCCGCGCGGTGCCTGGGTCGTGCCGGTGGGCCTGTGCCTGGGCTCGTCCCGGGGGCTGGGGGCCGGGGGGGGGCTGATGCGGGGAGCGGCGTTTGGCTCGTTCACCCTGCGGGGAGAAACGCCACGGAACTGCCCGTCCCCTGCTGGTTTTGCCTTTCACTGTACCAGCAGGGCCAGCTCCAGCATTTGTCCCCGTATTCATTTTCACCTTTCGCCTGGAGTAGGCAGCTCTCCTCGTTTCAAGGTTGCCAGTACTCAAGAGTGTCTACGTTAAACCGTCTCTTTTTTTTTTTTTTTCAGTAAAATGGAAGGAGAGGTCAGCACACTCCAATATAAAATCAGGAAAGGTTTTTCTAATAAATACAGGAATCTGAGCAGTTTTTCATTAACTACTATAAAAAGATCTTATGCTATGATACCTCCAGAATTATCTTTAGAAAGATAATCCATTAGTATGGTGTAGCAGGAGCTTCCAGTGTGGCTTACCTAAAGTAACTGTAATGCTGTCTTCTGTTAGAACTTCTTAGTATGTCAGTAAACCAGTAGTTACGACAAACGTCCTGAGGATATAAGAATACAAAGGGCTTATGAAATCAACACTATGGGGGTGGCTATTGCAAGAAACTGTGGCATATGGCCTTTCTCATAGGTTGACCAAGCTTGAGTTTAGAAGTACCCAGGCTTTTATTTTGCTATCACTGTTTGTTTTGGATGACTGTTCTAGAGCTCACTTTCTGCAGACATTAGTGGTCTTTTAGTTTCAGACTAGATTTACTCATAGCCAGTTAATAACCATTCTCGTGCCTGCACTGTCCTTTACGTAATGCTTCTCCCTCATGGTTCTGCCTCACAGTGTACTTGGAGTGAGCATTTGTGTTTTTGCATACTTTTTGTTAAATTAAACAGGCTAAATTCTTTCGGTTTGTAATACTGATTTTCAGTTTCCTTGCTCATCATAGCTCTTTTCTGCATCTGTTCCAGTTTCAGTTCATCTTTCTGGAACACTGCTGACCAAAATTTTGTGATCTTTATTTCTTTTACTTTAAAAAAATCTTTTGAAAGCTCCTTTAGAAAAAAAAAAAAAGACTCTACAGGAAGCTAGTAGTCATTGGGCAAAAACTATGATGTAAATGAGAATTCATACTGGCTGATCACAAAATGTTAGATATGCAAGCATTTTTGACATAGCATTCTCATACAGCAATATGTGGTAATATATCCATTTGTAATCACTGGCTTTATTAAAGAATATGTTAAAGTCGATAAAACCAACAAGCAGTAGCTTGTAGTACTGTATGTCTGTGTTTATTTCTAGTGACCTATATCTTTAATGGCAGTTTAATGAATGTTTGTCTGTAGTACCTCTTTAATTCTAGCTTTCAGCATGTAAGGCTTCATCTTGGAGAGCGTACTTTCTTTTCTAGTGAAGCTTAAAGTGATACATGGGAGATAAAGTTGTTCATCACCTCTCAGAATTGAAGTATTCTTTTCCTGCTTGACACTTTCATTTGCAGTGTAGGAGCTGCATAATTTTAAATCTTCTCATACAATTAACTTTCACCTCATTCTTAGAAATAGTCTTAGCTTGTTCTAAAAATCTGTAATTTGTATTTGAAAGGAGTATGTATTGAAAAGGTGCTGCAGCTCCTTACTGACTACAGATACTTTCATGTGGTCAGTGTTTTTACTGGAAGAAATCAGTTACTCCATGTATTCTTTTAAAGAATGATAAATTGTGGAAGTTCACTTCCAAGGCAAACTGGATGGTGTGTCACATAATGAAGACAATGTGGTGTGGGGGAGCTGTGTGTGCTGAGCAGTTTTAGTCTTACTAGAATAGTAATATGCAATTTATGGTATGTGTACCAAACATCTATAGAATTTACAGATATTTAGTTACATGTTTAACATAAACAAATTGACTGAGTTTTCTTCCCAAATTTGGATGCTTAACTATAAATAGCCTGACTTAAATATGTCAAACTCTGCAGCTCCTGTTGACCTAAATGGGATCTGTGCATATTCAGCACTCTTGAAGATCATGCTGCTTATTAGAGACCTAACTTTAAATGCCTGTATGTATAAATATAAGTAGATAGTAAGGCATTTGAATTATTGAGTAGTGATATTCTGACCATCTGTGTGTGGATTTTTTGGTTTAATATCTGCAAGTCAGCAGCAGTACTTTTACATTTCAGAAAAAGTAATAGTTGCAATAAGTTGGGCTATGAGAGGGTTGTATGTCAAGGTAATTCTGTGTTCCAATAAATTGGGCTATGAGAGGGTTGTATTTCAAGGTAATTCTGTGTTCCAACAAGTGTTGAAATAGGATGACAGATAGATACCCTTTAACAAATTCAGCTTCACTGTTGATGTATATTGACTTCATGAAACCGTTTAAATAGTTTGAACTAATAATAAACAACTTAGAATTTAATTTTAAATCATTTCCCATTTCTGGTATTAAAATAACATTTACCATCTTTGTGTTTCTATAAGCTATTGCAGATCACAAGCCTCTGGTAAAATAATAAGTGGAGAGGAACATTTTTCAAGCAAAAAGTGCCTGGCTTGGTTTTATGAATATGCAGGTAATATGTAATGGATTCATATTTAAAACTGTATGGTTTTGTTTAAAACAAATTAATACATCAAATGTTATTTGCATTTTGCTTTTTTTTGTGCTGATATAGACATAAAAATTATGTCCATATTCGCTTCCTTATAACCTTCACTTGAGTTAGCATAGCTTTTACTATCGCCTTTTCAGTATTTGTTCTTTTTGACTTTTTTTTCTTTATGCTTTGTAACTTACCATGGCATTCTTTAAAATGGAATTACTGATGTTGGACAGTACAGTGTTGAACCAGGGTATACTGAATGATTCTACTTCTTGATTTGAAATGGACAAGTAGAAGTCAGGACATGAGAGAGAGTCTACATAGAAGTTTATTTATCTAACGAGGTCTTGTTTATAATCAAATTGGAAGGATCATGAAATAGTTCATGATTTAAGCCTCTTGGTTTTCATTATACGAAATAAAATAATAGATGCTTATACTGGTTTTCCTGAGACTCCGTCCTAACATTTTTGATATTCTAAATGACAAATGTTTCGTTCAAAATTGTTAGAAGTAACCTTTTTCAAATATATCGGATTTGCTATCCCAGTAATAGTTGGTTTTGGTAAATATGCAGTGTGTTTTGCAGAATTTATTAGCCCATTACTGCTATTTATTTACTAATTATACGGTTAGAAATTCAGGATCTGTAAACTGTTCTTAATTTCTTTTCTTGACTAGTCACTACTTGAAGTCCATTATAACTAGTTGGTGATTAAAACTCATTAATGGCCAGTTCTCAGTATGAAATGAGCTGATGATTTATCTGCCAGCAATTGGTTTGAGTGTATTTATCAGAACTGATATTTTCCTTGCCGTCTTTCCGCAGTAATGAACTAATGATTCTAATCTGCTTTCTAATTTAGGTTAGAGTCATCTTCTTTTGGAGTAAAGGGTCTTTTCTGGGGAAAATAATTCTCAGTTAATTTTCTTCTGATAAATGCACCTGCACATACTTTCACCTTTAAGGCCTGTAAATTTTGTTTTTGTTGTTGAGTCAAGCACTGAGTGTAGGAAGTTACACTTAGTTAACCAGTAATCAAAATACACTACTTTTCTAGCATGAAATAGTATTCCAGTGAAATACACCATAGAAGAGTAAATGTTTCCATTAAAAGAGAAAATTATGCACACACATATATAAATTGCACATGATTTCTGGGTCAAAAACACCAATTCAAGTTTATACTTGCCATTACAAGTATGTATTTCTCTTCATAACTTAAACTTGCAATTTTTTAAACGCATTCTATGTAAGCCCTTCTCAAAACCACGTGGCAGTGTTTTGCCTTGCTTACCTAGTGAAAATGTTCCTTGAAACATTTTTCAAGAGGGTAGGGGTCCATGATACTAAATACCAGATGCATTTTATTTTCCTGTAAAAGTAGCCATTCTCAGTAGTTTTTATTTACTGTCTTTTTAACTCACAGTGAGTAATTACTCAAAGTATGTTATCCAAAATCTTAAAGAACTCTGTTTACAATAACAGCGGATAAAAATGAAGTGGAGACAGGTACCATCAAGGGAAAAGAAAAATAGAATTGTTCTGTCTATGTATAAATAGCAGTATTTACCAAAAAAAAAAAAAAAAAAGAAAAAGGTTGCCCAGTAGGAGTCATTTTTTGGAACAGACTTAGCAGAAATAGCTGAAACCAGAGAGAGATTCAGAGAAACAAAGCTTTGTAGAGTGTGTCTGTGTGTGATCTTTAAATATGCTGTTTTGCTGGTTTTTAGAGGCTTTATTTGTGTTAAAATGGAAAAGTGACAGCGCAACACTAAGTGTTATGGTCCTAATCAAGTTATTTTCATTGCAGTCATAAACCTTTTTGTGCTTTGTACATGGCTAACATGCTTAGCATTTTTCTGATTTATTGTTATCACTCTCCTCATATTCCTCAGCATCACAAAACTAACCTTACATTATTTGAAGATTCATCCACTTCTGTGTTAGTGCAAACCCATAATGTTAATGCCATTGAAAGAGTAATATCTGTAATAGTAGCTCAGATGGAATTATTTTTTGTTGTTGCTGATAAAGTAAGTCTTTGAAGAGCATTATTCATAGAGTAACTTGAGCACAGAGTAGCGGTACCCAAGTTGTCTTGAAAACAATTGACTGCCACAATTGGAGTTGAGGTACGTCAGTGGGGAAACTCAGTGGAGTCTTTTGAAAACTCACATGCACAGAATAAATAGTTTGTCTGCTGTTATGGGGAGGCAGTGCACAACACGAAAATTTTGGTTTATTTTTGCATTTTGTTTATAGCGTTATTTCTTATGTAATATACATGTCCCCACATTGTAGTTGATAGAAAGGTTCTAACATAAAAGCTACTTAATAGTGTAATTCAGTGATTTTAAAGATAGCTTGTATGCAATATAGTTTAATTATTGTTGTGTGTAACCCCTGTGAGCAACGAATGTTACTTAGATTTCAGTCTGGCTTCTTTTTGGTTTTGAAGGTCCTGATGAAGTTGTGGGGCCCGAAGGAATGGAAAAGTTCTGTGAAGATATCGGTGTTGAGCCTGAAAATGTAGGTTTTTTGCACGATACTAATAACACTTTAAAAGAGGGTATTGGATAAGATTAAGTTCTGTGTAAAACTCTTAACTTCAGTAAGCAAAGAGTTGTTTATTTTCCTGCGTTTAGCAGCTGTTCTAAGGTATTTCAGATGAATACTTCAATTATGCGTGGCTGGTGTCTGAGGTTTTTTGTGTGTTTTATTATAGTAATGCTTCATTTTCAGAAATTGGAATAAAGGGAAGGAGTGCACATAGCTGAATTATTATTAAATGGTAATAAATATAAAGTGCAAGCATGTACAACAATGCTAGAATGTTTAAATGCTTAGAGTTTTCTTCTTGGACATCTAGAAATGAGCCTTTTCTTACATACTGACTCTTTCTCCCCCTTTTCCCTGTTGTGTTTTGTTTTTTTGTTTTTTTTTTTCCCTAGATTATTATGTTAGTTTTAGCCTGGAAACTAGAGGCTGAAAGCATGGGATTTTTTACCAAGGAAGAATGGTTAAAAGGAATGACCTCATTACAGTAAGAGTGTTTTTACATATATAATAGAATGTTCTAATTTTATGTTTGTACCAGTAGCTTAATTATTACCCTAATTATTGTTGCCCTAAGTTTCTTTTCATTGTCAATAAGACGCAGAAGCTCTTGCTTTTAGGTCTGTTCTCAGTCAACAACTGGAAGGTAGCTACTGTTCATCAAGTTGTCAATCTGATGAGCTCATTCCAGTGATGAAGTTTTGTCTAACCCTAATAAGTCAGGTTTTGGTGGCTTCTTTTACTTACAAACAATATGCTAAAATATCATTCTACTTAGCAGACACAAATAAGTAGATCTGGGATACCCATAAGTATATCTCAGTACTGATATTCTGGAAAGTTTTTACTGATTTTTAAGCTTTATAGATGAGGACTGCATTGATAATAATTTTGGTTTAGTGTTATTTATTAGATGCAGGTCAGAAGCTATGCTTAATGCTGAGGTTAAGTTATGCTTTTCCAATTTATATATAAACTTCTTCTGTTTGTAAGAATTTTTGATGAATTAATGCTCTGCCTAAAGAGGTTGTTTCTTACCAGCTTCTTGTGAGGCTTAGTTCAGTTGTCACTTGTTTGTTCTTCATGAAACTACTTACAGTACATGAAGTTTTAAGGGTGACTGGTTATGACACTGCATTCGGTATTAGAAGTGTCAGGGAGCTATTGTTGCAGCTGCAGCACGGTGGGAAAGAGGGGCCGATTTGGCCCTTGTTGTTGGCACAACTGCACTATCAGTTGTGAATTGGTTTGGGAAACTGTACTGGGCAGATACTCCATAGCCTCGAATAACCAGAGGGTAAGTGACTCTCATGCAAATCTTTCTGGGTTTGGGATTGAGCTTCCAATAGACACTTCGATTTTTTTGTGGGTGTCAGAAGCTCTGAAATTTATTAAGAGCTGGAATGATTAAATTGCCTGAAATCCAGGACAACAAAGATTAAATTCTGGGTGCATAATTTTTTAGATGCAGTGAATGGGTATAATTTGGTCACTTCTCTGAAGTACTTAATTTTTATGCCCAAATGGAAGCTCACAAGAGTTTAGCCGGTCTAGCAGAATGGAAGCACAATGATGTATGAAATTAGGCACCTTTTCAGAGTCAATATTATAGACTTTGTTTCCAATTACCTGCTGTGATTAGGAATCTTCTAGTTCTTTTAAGGACAGAGCTGTCATGCTGTAGGCTAAATGTGTTTAAGACAGAAAATATGGTGCTGCTGTGCATTTTTATATAAACAGACTTGTGATCGAAGCACTTGCCTAAGCCTAAACCTTGTATGTTTTGCTTCCCCTGGGTGTGCTCTAATAGCAGGCTGTAGGCTAAGCAGTTGGATGATGCAGTGACACTCATGTAAAGGAATTCAAGATTTGTTGGCTTAAAAAGATAATATAAATCTGTGGAGTTGTGCTGTTTGTGCTTCCTGGTAAGGGAGGATCATATTAGGGATCCCATCTAGAGTGGGGGAATCTGGTTTCTGTTGAAAGGTTTGAAGGTTTGACAGTAGTTTTGAAGGAGAAGGATTTTACACTCTTAAAGCAATGGAGCATTATTACATTCTTGCACAGCTGGATTATTATTTTTTTATTATTTTTGCGTGAAGAGTTGACATTAAAATGCATTAAAAGCCCAGAGTGTATCCTAAGTCAGAGTTCTATTACAGAATCCTTATTTCAAAATATGTGATATGTTACATAAGGTAACTGCATGAACAGGGTTGGTGGAATTCAGCTCCCTGGTAAGACACCTAAATGTGTGGTTGATATACAAGAGCTGGATTTCTTAAACTCTAACTAGATCTCCAAAGATTGCAGTAAATATAGTGGAGCTTAGGGAGGTATTCAGCTTGCCCTACGACCTAGTGACTGGTCACCTGAATTGCTCTTGCAGGTTGGTTGCCTAGACCTCTGTGAATGGCAACACCTAAAGCTTAGACATCTAAATCTAATCTGCAGTTAGATGCCAACATTTGGGTGTCTGAATCTTGAAATTGCATTCTTTTGTGTGTGGCTTTGTGGTATGCTGATGAAGTTTGCTCTTTAGAGAGGAGGAGAAAAATAAATATGTGATAAGGTATACACTGTCTAAATTAAGGTGGATCAAGCACTAGTATATTGTGTTGGTAGGGTGAATTCTGGTCTGTATATGTGTGTGTGTGTATATATATATGTATATGAAAGCTGCATGCCTGAATCTAAATTAATCACTTGAAGCTCTTTTCATAGTCAACAAAGAGAAACAAGTACCTCTGCAGGGCAATTTATTTCAGCTATTTTAAACACCTCCTTAGAATGAAATGAATAGCCCTCAGGAAGTGACTGTTTATCTACATTTGCTTTAAAGCCATTAGAGGGTGAATAACTTAAAGTTGAGCATTTAACTTTACATATCTGAGTTAAAGGAGAAGAAGCATACTCGTGTGCTTGTCAATTGTAGGCTTTACAGACCTACAAAGGAAAAAGATCTAGTTATAAAATGAAAATGAAGGAAAACGGATTACAACTAAGATTTTATTAAAATCTACAGAAGCATTTGTTTGAACTAGGTAAATGCAAAGAATTTCATGTGTAAGGAAGCGATGCTTAAGCAGCTGTATTGTCCTGAGTACTTCCCTCTGGCAATTTTTTTTAACCTTAGAATTTGAGCCAAATTTTATGTTAAAGTTGAGCTTCTGAAAATGAGTGGCCAGGTGAAGGGGAGAGAGCCAAATTAGATTCCGACTGAGGGAAAGATAAGGTCATGATCTGACATTTTTAGGGACAAGAGAAGCCACATAAGAGAGAGAGGGGCAGGAAAGTCAGGACTTCTTGCTGTTTGCAGAATTATTAGTAAAATCAACTTATTTGGGTTGGTTTTAATGATAGCCTAATATCAACTGCTTTTACAACAAGCTTTTTGCTTGGTGTTGCCTTTCTTCCTGTTAATGTTTGTGAAGCTAGCACAAAGCATAGTGTAAATAATAATTTTTTTTTTTTTTATGCCAGTATAGCATTCAATGTATACTGGAATCGAAGCAATTTCTGGTCTCCAGACCTGTAAACCAAATGACATAATGAAACTATAGCATTGTCAGGGCATGGAAAAGCTGTCCCTTTGCTCTCTAAAGCCGTTACTTCCTTGAACCTCTATCTGTTCCAGTTATAACATGAAACATAGAAGATCCTGTTTCAGTACTTGAAGAAAGTGGGTGGACTAGTTGGATATCATATCCTTTTGTCCATCTGGAGGACTTGATGTTGGCAGGGGAACTCTTCTGTAGATGAAAAGACCTTCAAACTACTTTACATACTACCATTAAATACTTTTGGTTTAATGTTTGTGTACATCTTACTGATTTTTCTTTTTAGTAAAAGACAAGTCTGTGTGAATAATTATGAAATATGAAACATTGGAATATTTGAGTGGGAGTTACTGAATCATCACTGTCCCTGTTAGCTGTGCCTCAGATGAACTCTTTACCTCAATTGAAATCAAAATAGGACTGCTTTGTGGTGCTAATCAAAATTTGGTTATAAATATGATCTAGGGATGTGAAGAGAATGTAGTAAGCTAATGTCTAGTTTTGTTGGGCTTGAGGTGACCTTATTTAATGCTTCTTTTCAGCAAAGGCAGTTCAAGAAATTACATCTTTTTCTAGTTTCTCTACAGGAATTTGGTGTTAATTCACTTGTGCGAATTAGAAGGTGGTTCTGACTGAAAAAAAAAAAAAACTGGTAGGAAGATTATTCAAAGTATGGGTGACCTCAGTTATCTTGTTTATGGTACAGCCACACAAGCAGGCGTATCTCTATAAAAGAGGAGGTTGTTAGCTCCTTAACTCATGTGAAAAAAATCAGTGGCCAGGTGTAGAAATGCCTTAAATGGCTTTAACAGAGATATCTTCCTATGTCAGGCTTCAGACGGTGGTGCCTATTCTAGTGTCATCTGGCTGTTTAGTTTAAAATAGGTTGACAGTAGCTCAGGAGTTTGAAGGCTTAATAATTGCATGTTTTCATACCAACTTTTTTAAGAGAATCACTTCTACCTTAAAATACATACAGCCAATTGTACAGTAGACAATAACAGGAGTTTTACTTCGTACCTAAATTTGTGATTATTTGAACAATTTCAACAAAATATTTTGTAAGAAATTTAAACAAACTGAAATTTTTGTTTATCTGTGGTATGGTAAATAACCTCAGTCAAATTATATTTGACAAAACGTGTGGTAAACCCACTAAGTATTTCATGTATGTCATTAGTACATCAACAACATAAACATTTAATTAGGAGTTAAATAGGTAGATTTGCCCTCAAATATAGGGGACAATGTTATTGCAGTATGACTGTATAACTGCCAAAGGGTTATCCTGTCAGCTGGCAGACCTGTACACTCTTCTGCACTGTGAGTTTTCAGTCGAATAGCTACTGACTAATCCAGGTGAGAGGCTTATCAGAGCCTGCATTTCTCAGTCATAAAACGCAAGCGGACTAGTACATCTTGCAGAGTGCCTGTGCTGCCACTGGAAAATATGTACTCTTGAAGTGTCGGTTTAGGATTTGTTTTTTCCAAAGAGATATGGCATAAACCCCTTATTTACAACTGGCTTTTACCACCTTAATGGACACCAAATACTGTTTTCTCCAAACTTTCATAAGTAATGAAAGATAAGATAGTGCTGGGTATGAATATAAATTGCAGAGTATGGCATAAAAAGACTACTATTTGAGAAGTAAAACAGAGACTTTGTATTATGTTGCTGATACATTCTTAAAAAACTTACTTACAGAAACCAGGCATTCATCATTTCTATAAACTGCAAACTTTGGGCTTGTTCAGTGTTTAAGTCACTTTCATAGTATTACTCCTGTACATCTGATGATTGCATTTTGATAATTTTAATTTTTTATGTTTGCTGGCATTTTTTTCATTTTCCAAATGTTTTGTTTTGAACTTCTAACATCATTTGTTTTTCTTTATTTTAAGGTGTGACTGTACAGAAAAATTACAGAGTAAATTTGACTTCTTGCGGTCACAATTGAATGACATTTCATCCTTTAAGAATATCTACAGATATGCCTTTGATTTTGCAAGGGTAAGACTACTGGAATGTTAGAGAAGTTCTTATTTTAATTATTCAATGAGCTTGTACTTGAGCGGTTTTTGTGCTTGCTTTGTTCAACCTTAGGATAAAGACCAGCGAAGTCTTGATATTGATACTGCAAAATCCATGTTAGCTCTTCTGCTTGGAAGAACTTGGCCACTGTTTCCAGTATTTTATCAATACCTGGAGGTACAAGTTTCTGTGACTTTCTGAATAATAGCATAGTAGTTGGACTATTCTGTGAAAAGATTTCAGGGTTTGTGTTGTTTTGCTCAAGAATATATCCATATTGCTCCTGTTCCCTTGCTCGATGTGCTTCTGAAACAGTGATGTTCTTTTGTACATCACAGATCCTTTTCTCCTTCTCGGTTGTTCCCTCCCCCCGCCTTCTCTTATCAAAGGCAACTAAAATTCTGTCTTGGACTATAAAGGTAGATTTAAAATTAAATAATAGAGTCCCAGTAGTCTCTTCATCTGCATCTGTGCTGAATTTCAGGTTTGCTTTGTGTGAATACAGTATGTGGGTACCATGAGCTCTGGCTGTCTCTGCAGGATTTTGGTCAGCTCAGCTGCAAGTGACTTAGCCAGTAATGTGGCCTTGTAGGTTGTGGAGCACACGAGGCTTGAGACTGTTCCCTGGTTTCAAATTAGTACTAACATTGCAAAGTAGATGTCCTTATGATCATACTGTATTGTACCCTGGAGAAGAGAAGATTTTTGTAATCACTCTTTCTGGAAATATATCTGAGCTAGGTATACCCTTCTTCAGGGCAAGATGAAAATTTGCCAGTTTTTGAAGTTTAAGAGTGGTGACTTCCTGATTACCTGGTATTTCAATTTTGCTCTGATGTTTCAAAAAAACATTTTAGGTAGTTTCAGAACTATGAAATATGCAAATGTGTAGTATTTTAAAAAATGGAAAACCAAGGAAATAGTAGCCATTGTTATCCATTAAATTGTTTGTTAGGAACTGATTGAAGATAAAATAAAAGAAATGAGAAACAAGATGCAGTATTACCAGATGTCACTTGACATTTTAATGTTCTGAAATTATTTTCCCTAGCAATCGAAGTATAGAGTTATGAACAAGGATCAATGGTACAATGTCCTAGAGTTCAGCAGAACTGTCCATGCAGATCTTAGCAATTATGATGAAGACGGTGCTTGTAAGTATTCATAACATTTTGCTTATTCAACTATTATTTCAGTGTTTTCAGTTTGCATAAAACAAATTTCTGTAACAGAAACAATACTGTAAGGTATAAAATATTTCTTCTCTAACACTGCATAGAAAAACTATCCTGATAACCATCCATCTTCAAACTGCAGGTATTAATTGTAGTATGTCAGGGGTATGGTGTACTTGAGCCAACTTTATATTCAGTTGAGGATCTAGTGAAGCTGCTTGCTGCATGAAACTATAGACTTGCAAATAGAATTATAAACAGCAAACTCTTATTTTATACTAATATATAATAAACTGTAGTTTAACTATAAAGTAGCCTAGCTGCTGATACTTGGGGCTGAACTCTACACCTGGCTGATAGTCAGTTATACTATGACTGAATTGCATTAGGCGTCCCATTTTGGTCCATTTTCTAATTATGTGTAATTTTGAAAGCTCTAAGCAGAAGGAATTGTGCCAATTTACAACATAATCTTATTTTTATGCTTTCTGTTCAGTTCAGTGCACCTGTAAGATGTCGGGAATGCTTTTTTCAATAGTTGTGTAGTGTTATTTGTGCATTTTTTGCCACCTTTGGAGTGAAATGATTGTAGTCATCTTTGAGCCATAGGATTGACATGGATGTTACCTAGATCAATAGTTTTAATCTTCATGCTTTAAGAGATGTTTGAAAGACATATAACTTCGAGTTTCATCCGCTTGCAGGGCCTGTACTTCTGGATGAATTTGTTGAATGGCAAAAAGTTCGTCAAGCATCATAGCAAGAATTCAAAAGAAAATGCGAAAGCTTTTTTGGTGCCCGCCTATACACAAACGAATGAGAAAAACAAAGGATTGCATTTTCATTCTTAAGAAAGACTTTACAGTAATTTTTTTTCCTTTTTTAAGGAAACTTTCTTGTTACATGTGATATGGGCATTGAACCACACCTCTTCTGAGACTGAAAGTTGGAGTTCTTGTTTTGAGTCTTATGTTCATAGCATTTGTTTCAGAACAATAAAGATTCAGATTTGTGACAAAGGCCTAAAAGTGAAGAATGTCCCTTGAATGTGAGTGTGGTGTCTATTTTTAAAACCAAATCTTTAGGATTATCTTTCTCAGAAGTGCCCTTTGCTATGAATTTTTGAAGACCTTAAAAATGCTTAACTGGCACTGTTGCTTGCTGATGGTATGATTGTCTTGTGTGACAAACATTAGAAAGAGTGACTAATTTTTGGAGCCCTGGGTGGGAGTGTGCGTATTAAATATTGGTCATGGGTTGTGCCACAGTTTTCAGCTCCTTGTGGAGATAAAGGCCTTAAACTCTTGTTTTTTTCTTTTTTGTGCAGTACCCACCCAGTGGCATGGCATTTAATAGCAGGCCCTTTTAAAGCAGAAGGGTGTGGAGCGTATGACTCTACATGCAGAATGGCTGAAAACTAGTTGCCTGTGCTTCAGATGGTGAACACAGATATTCTTTGGTACAGTAAGGCAGCTTCAAACTTTTACTACAATTTAGGCTTGGGATTGCTTTGTATAAAAAGTGCAATTTATATTTTAAAAGGGAAAGCTGGAAATACTTGGTTTCAAGCTTTGCTTCTTATGTGTTTTAGACTTGAAGCATTCACAACGTGACTTTTTTTTATCTCCCTGGATGCTTTTCATAATGTAAGTCAAGAAGAAACTATTAAAACATCTACCTTTGACCTGAATATAACAGGCTATTAATTTTTACCCTGTAACTCCATGTATTGAGTCTAATAACTACTGTGATTGCCCTTTTGGGCGCTCAGTATTTGTGGTAACCTTTAAATACAGTAGAAGTTTGTCACTCTACCTTCCTGTCCAGGACGCCCAATGCCACCCTTGAGAAGGAAAGAGATTTTAATGAGTAAATGTGAGAAACCAAAACAGAATGAGAGATGGTAGCATTTGTAATTTCATTATATAAATATATTATGTAGACTGTGATAATGCCATGAGACTCAGTCAGTGATCAAGGCCTCATTGTGCCAAATACTTCAACAGCTTGAAATAAGAATAGACAATGTAAGCTAGGCATGACTTGAAGATCTTTGCCTCAGGGAAATGACTTCTGTTTTGCACATCCCTTATTCATACTAACAAGCTGGAGTTTTCCTGCCCTTAAGGAAAGCTTTATTCCCAGGATGAAATTTTTCTTTTACAAGGAAGGGGGCGGTGGAAGAAACAGTGTGAGAAGAGCTAATAAGAAATGGGACAAAGTAGTAGTGTGTGCCTGTGCTCTTGTTCTACTAGAGAGGACCATTCTTGCAATTTACTCGCCAGACCTGCTTGGTGTGGCTGCAGGAAGCAATGCAGTGGTGGTCCATGAGCTATTCTGCAAGTCACCTGATAGTGCTGAGATCCTCAAAGTGCAGTTGAATCTTAGAAGCTTGGTTCTTTCCAAGCGGAAAAAAAAAGCATTGGGGGGGCGGGGAGGGGGCAGGGAACCAAACCAAACAACAGCTGAGATACTTGGATGATCTCTGCTTGTACAGTGGCTAGTGTCTGTGTGCATGCAAACACACACACACTACAGCTGTTTTAAATATTTTTCCACCTTTTTTAAGGGAAGTACTTAATTTTATACCTCATATAGGCTACAGCAGTTCTCTTCAATATCTTTCAAGTTGTCCATTTGCATTGCTGATAATTCTGATTTCACTCATAACAGAGTGCCTTTCATTTGGAAATTGCCCTACCCCATGGAAAGCTAGTGCCAGAATGAGATTAATGTAAAGAGTCTCAAGATCTACTGGTAGAGTAAGGTCCTAAGATGCATAGATAAACATGCACCAATTAACTAATGTCAAGGGAAGTACTGCTGTATAGTAAATCTCTGCAGGGGCACTGATTCTGAAATTACTTTCTCAAATTCAGTACAATGATGCTCCTTGCTTATTATATTTAGGCCCCATTATAACTGGAAAATTCTCAGAAGTTTTGAAAAACCGGTTAGAAGATGAATATTTGATAGTGTGATTTAAAAAAAAAAAATCATCTTTTTTTAGGTAACTGCGAATTGTTGTGAATTCAATTTAAACCAGTTGGTCCTAGAGGACGGTATTAGTCTAACAGTAGGAGTGATGCATCTACCAATCCAAGGTGGTCAAATACTTACCGTTAAGGTGTAAGACACTATGTGATGTATCATTTGTATCTCTGTTAAGGTTTTATCAGTATTCCTATAATAAATCCATGTTTCAGGGATTTATAACTTGGTTGTGTGTATGATTGAAAATCATCAGTTACTGTAAAACTTTGACTGGGAATGAATGTATTTAAACTACTTAAAATCAATATAGTTTTTCAAAGTTGAATGAAATAGGATTTTAAGTTATGTTTTTGTGCTCAAAACTGCAATCAGATTTATTGTTTAAATGTGAACTAATGGCTTGTACAGTTTCATTGTGAGCTGATCACTTCTATTAGCTGTCTTTTATTAAATCACCTTACAGCTTACTGTGGATAAGTGCCAAAAGCTGTGTATTTATTTTATTTTTTTTTAATTTTGTGCATGTCCACAAGCCAAAACTGAGTTCAGCTAAATGCTTTCTTTAGTCTTTGAACTTTAATTTTGCTTTGCTCAGGTGCATTTCAGTCTATTGAATTAAAAAAAGTCACAACTTATTTTTCAGTATTCTAAGATGAAAGTTCAGAGGTGAAATATGCTGCCACAGTTATGAAAATAATAAAATTGAAGGTGAAATGTCTTCCAAAACTAAATCATAGTGCTGTCTATATTGATGTTATAAACTTCACTTTAATCTCACTTGCATTTCTTGATATTAATTCTTCCTAACATAACTAATTTTTTCTAGTTTTCTTAGACAACTGACAGTTTTAGTTTTTAAATCTGAAAATGCCCACCTGTTCATGGAAAAAGCCATACTGGTAGATTGGAATGTAACGTTCCTCCTATGTAAAAATGTGATCTTGTAAACAGTCATGTGTGTTTACCTATGTCTTTAACTGTATATGTAGTTTTGATCCAATTTATCTTTACTGTTTAAATGTCTAATTCTTTACTAATGGCTGTAATTTCACATTTCTATATAGCAGAATTCAAATTTTGCTTTTGAGATTACTGTGGATACAAGCTTGGTACCAATCACAGGTGGCCCAAAAGGGGGCACTGTGGTCTGTGTTTCCATTTGTAAGGTCTTTTCGTATCTCTCAAAAGCTTTGAGCTGATATGTTGATACTGACTGCACAAAAATTGCAAAAGGGACCATAAGTTTAATGTTTCTGATGTTTTGTTCATTTTTTTTAAGTGAGTGAACAGTTCTTTCAATGCGATATGTACAAACTTGTACAGATTTAGCTTTGTTAAGTATGAATAAAATGGTATGTAATAGGACAGAAAACATATTTTTTTTTGTCATGCTTCCTCTTTTAGTTTTTTTCTTTTGTGTATGTATAACTGTTCTTAAAATCACTGAGAGACTTAATTCCAGCAAGATGTCTCAGTCTAATTTCTAACTTAATCTTACTGAATAATTTTTTGCTCCTGTGGGCACATACAAAAAAAGGGACCTGATCTCAACTGGGAGCAACAGCAAACACTATTCTTGATTATATATCCCACGTTATTAGGTGCTGATAGAACATAATGGTCCTGGTAATTAACTGTCATGAATTATTCATTGAATGAACACTGTTCCGTTCCAACAACCTGTTGCCATGCATGCCTATGAAAAGAGAATGAGCTTTTTTCTCTTCCTCAGCCACCTCCCTTCCCCCCACAGCACATCGCCTGGGTCACTGGTCTGTTTTTAAGAAAGAACTATGTGTTTTCTTTTGTGCCTTTCCATAGGGTCTTTCAGAGCCCGTTACAGAAAGGCTTAAAGCCAGCATCCTGTCATGTGTTTGAGTTAGTGACACTGGTTCCTTGCAGATACAGCTGTTCCATTACTTGACACTTTCTAGTTTTCTTCCATACCTGCCTCAGGACACTTCCCTCCCGAAGATCATCATTCTCTCTCAGACCTAAGGCAATGTCTCTTTGTTGTCTTCACAGTTCCGCTTTATCTTTTTTTAATAATGAAATTCCCGATGTCTTCCTGAGTCAGCAGGACGTTTAGAGGTATGCAAACCAGGCATCTTATTGTATCTACAAGCAATGATAACAGTTCGGTTACTTCTCTTTACCCTTCTCTTCTGTATTGCCGTTCAGTATTTCGTTCTGCCTCTGTGGGAAAGGACACAGGAGTGTTAGGCAGGTATATCTAAGTCTGAACACGTACTGCAAGATGATGTTGACTAGTGTTATCTTAATTTTTATTTTTAAACTACTGCCAGGCTTGTCACTAAGATGAAGTTAGTTCCTCAGGTTTGTATAGTACTTCATCCAGACTCTAATCTTGCTCTTGTTTTTATCTTAGCTGATCAGAGTATGGCATTCCCTATATGTTGGGATTTCCCTAGGTTATTT
>KZ506072.1:332800-350041 GCA_002844005.1 Limosa lapponica baueri | reverse complement strand
GCTGCTAAAATAAAATAATAACTTTAAAAAATCTGGAAATTTGAACACTTTATATACTCACTGCATACTTAGATATACTAGGCTAACTGTGCCACTGCACTAGAGGGTTTAAAATAAACCATAAAACTGGTTTAACAGCCTAGTTAAAACAGTCTTCTGTTCTTGTCCATATAGCCAAATTCTCCTGTTGACTTTCATTTCACAGTGTTGAATATGGCATGGCTGTTGCAAGAATAGCATCAAGCTACAGTCAACAATCATCTAGGTACTTTCAAATTCTAGTACTTCTGTAAACTTCCTAGCAGAGTGGGGATGACATTTAAGGATATTATTGTTTTAGAAAACATTCTATAAAATACTGACTTGTGAACTGATTTAAGTGGTCAAACCATGCTGCCATAGACAGAATTTCAAAGGAAATGGAGCACAGTTCTTTCCCTTGCTGATACTACTGCTGAGCTATGCAGCTTGTGATGAATATGCAACTGATTCCTAATGGAAATGAGAAACAGATAGGAAATCTACATATTTTTCTGCTTCAGGGAGAATCGTGAACAATAATCAAAAGTAACAACTTATATCTGGATACAACCTGGGCAATGAGTGGATTGAGAGCAGCCCTGCGGGGAAGAACTTGGGGGGACTGGTGGATGAAAAGCTCAACATGAGCTGGCAAAGTGTGCTCACAGCCCAGAAAGCCAACTGCATCTTGGGCTGAATAAAAAGAAGTATGTCCAGCAGCTCAAGGGAGGTGATTCTGCCCCTCTGCTCTGGTGAGACCCCACCTGGAGTACTGCATCCAGCTTTGGAGACCCCAACATAAAAAAGACATGGACCTGTTGGAGCGGGTCTAGAGGAGGGCCATGAAGATGTTCACAGGGCTGGAGTACCTCCTGTATGAGAACAGACTGAGAGAGCTGGGGTTGTTCAGCCTGGAGAAGAGAAGGCTCTGGGGAGACCTTATAGCAGCCTTCCAGTACCTAAAGTGGGACTACAGGAGAGATGGGGAGGGACTCTTTATCAGGGAGTGTAGTGATAGGATGAGGGGTAATGGTTTTAAACTGGAAAAAGGTAGATTTAGATTAGATGCTAGGAAGGAATTCTTTACTGTGAAGATGGTGGAAAGACTGGATCAGCTTGCCTAGAGAGGTGGTGGATGCGCCATCCCTGGAAATATTCAAGGTCAGGTTTGACGGGCATTTAGCAACCTGGGCTAGCATCCCTACCCATGGCCGGGGGGATGGAATAAATAATCTTTAAGTTCCCTTCCCACTCAAAGCATTCTATGATTAGATGATAATAATGAAAAGGATGTTTCCCCCCAAAGACAACACAAATAAGATGAATCAGCCAATGGTATTATTTTAAAGGCATATTAGCAACAATGTTCCAAATGTGAGATTTATTCAACTAAGAAATAGTTTCCCGAGGGAAGTCTTAGAACCAACTTTGAAACATTTAAAATAGACCAAATAAAGTATAATAAAAAAACACACTCAGAAATTCTAATGACCTGACAATAAAAGGGAACAGAAATTTAATAATGTTTTAAAGTCTAATTTCAGTGATTATAGTTCATGCTATATTCTATCTTCATAGACAGCTAGCTACTAAGTCAGGCAACTGTCACGCTCATTTACTAATTTGTGCTTATACCCCTATGAAATTTTATTTTATTAAAATCAAACTTCTAAAAGAATCTACTTCATATCATATTTTCTCTGTTACTGTCATAACAGTATGACAATATTTTCTGGGAGACTTATTGTCAAAAAAAAAATAGACAGCTAAGTCAGTTAAGTATCAAGACCATGGAAATTTGTAACTTAGTCTTCTAGGGGACTCTCAAACTAACAGGGTATTCAACTAGCAAGAAAGACATAATGCAGAGCTCATTCCTACTGAAGTAACTAGGAGTTAGGATAGTCTTTCAGATGTAATAAACATTAGTACAGACTTTCAAAGCTGTTGTTATTTCATATAGACATTACAGCCACAAACATCAGTCTTTCGTGGAAGTTTCCATTCAGTTTTTGACTTAACTTCGTAATTGAATTGTTGAACATGACTGATCTTAAAAATGTGCCAGTGTTTACCTTATAGCTTGCTGTCAAATATGTAGAGAACCTGAGTACTCAGCTCCCATTGCTGCCTCCACATTTTTAAAAATCCGGTTAGATGTACGTCTGAATTGTTAGGTACCTTTGGCAAGGTGGCTCATTACCCTGTATTAGAAAAAAAAAAGTAGGAAATTGATCTGTGTCCTTGAAGTTCTATAATTCCCAATGAACCAAAATTCCTAGCACATATGTCACTACTCAATTATTCTTATCATCTCTATATCTTGGAACCTGGGTCATCCAACCAAGAGCACAAGTTTTCATCAGAGCTGAATAATCAGCTTACTTCCATGCTGTTGAGGAGAATGAGGATATTCGGACTTCTTACAAGTGATCGATGTAGGCATAATTGAGAGTGACATTACACAGTTGGAACTTTAAGCTCAAAAGGAAAATAAATATGGTATTTTTCCAGAGAAAATTCTACAAAGCTCAGTCTTCCCAAAAACTACTTGGCACAAAACTCCAATTTGGGCATGGTAGGTAATAATCTTGTGTTGGCAGGGAGGCTGATCAGATGGCTCATGACAATAGTCCTCCCCATCTCTTATTTTTATGACTTACGTTATGCTTCCAGCAGAGGGCTACCTCTTGGCTGGCAGAGAAGGGCATTGACTGAAGTGCAGCTATCGGATCCAAGTTTCTGTATCTCCAGGTACCCTTTATGAAGTGATTAGCAAAAGCAAAGTCAAGTCAAACCACTCTCCCCCTCTTGCCAGGCAGCTGGGCTGGGCAGTGATTTGCAGCCAGGGAGTTTCTGTCTAGCCTGTTGTTTGCTGTGCACAGTCACTCAGCCATGGGCTCGCCCAATTGCAACCACTTTAGTTCATGTTTTCCTTTTGTTTTTAAAGCCAGGGGTAACCTGGAGCACAAATCAGAGCAAAAAAACAGACAAAAGTAGCCACATATTGTAAAAGGACTATAGTTATATAATTCTGTTACATTTCTATCTTAAGTAATGGGCACTAATCAATGCTCTAGGTTAAAATAATTTCTGCTTTGTATCGTTCATTTCAGAACAAAGCCACATGACACACACACATCCCCCCCGCCCCAGTTTCAATGTCAGCTGGTGCTTGGCAGCCCATTCCAGAATGTTTATAGCAGTGTTTAATGACTGGTTTGGCGTTCCATCTCTAATGGAAAAAATACTTTTCTTCTGAATTCCAAGGAGTAGCAGTCACGGCTCTCTATTTACAGATAAACAGTCAGAATTCAAGATTTACTGCTCATTTTACTCCTCATTCCCTATTTTTGTGGGATGTAAAATCATTTTTCTTATTACCTGAATTGAATATACAAAGTAACTACTTCTATTATAAGTTTTACTACTTTGTATTATACCCTGTCTCCTCATCCTTTGCCTGTTTGTCCTTTTGGGACCTGGATCTGCAAATGGATGGGTACACCAAGCACTGTGAAAGACAGAATCAGATTTTGAATTTGTGAAGCTCATAGAGAGGGATCCTACCCTTTTGTATGACTATATAGTTGTGATGACACTCAAATTACTCCTAGAAACCCATTCATAATATTTATTATTTTTCAGAAGTTGGCATTGTAACAAGCACTACCAGCCTTACCCAAAGCAAGCTAATTCTGGGAAGAGCTTAGAAAAAAAATGTGTACTTCATTTCCATCTAGAAGTATTAGAGCCAAAGAAGTGGATCCTGCAAATAGAATAACACATTAGATCTTTCTGGGCTCCCATTGGTGGTTTCCCAAGGCAGAGCAGACAATTAATAGAAGAACTACAGGGCAGCTTTAAAGGCATTGTTAAACACACATTTTAATATTTTGTACACTTATTCTTAGATCAGAATTTAGTGAATGTTTGCTTTTTAATAAAACACCTGAACTTGCTTGTAAAGTAAGTATTTGATGAGAAAGGATTCCAGGGAAAGAGCTGAACAATTAAAGCTTCAGCCAAGATGGGCTAAAGCTAAGGTAAAAATCTGTTTGCAGTACTCACTGCTAAGAAATTAAGTGTTCAGCATGACTCTCCTTTATTGAATAATGCTATAGATAGATAATTGAGGAGAAAAACTTTCCCTCTTGTACTTCTACCCTTTGTATGAATTACATTGAATCACAGTGCATTTAAGAAGATTAATTAAGGGTTTGCCATTGGACCCACATTATATCCCATATGCAGTATTCATCATAAAATACACCATAAGGATAATAGGCAAAGCTACTGCACAAAACTGTGTGCCTTAGCAATCCTTCCTTGGAGCAGCATATATGTCAGCTTCATTATCTCACAACTCTGAATAAGTGTCTATGTAATATGAAGGGCAAATGATCTGAACTCCTAGGAAGACCAAACTTTTTTTTTTATTATTACAGGTATATTTTTAACACAAAACCATTTACAAGATCGGATTGTTAGTGCTACTAGTTTCATTCATATAAATATTTGCATTTTTCTGTGCCACCTGGGCAAAGAAATTTATCCTTAAATGAAGTACCAGGATTTCTTGCTGGTATATTATCTATACTGCAGGTTCTATATAACTAAAAAAGAAAACTAAGCACTAGTGGCTTCCATAGCACACTGACAGAATGCTGAAATCACCATTAAATAGAGCTGACTTGCAAGCACCACTCGGCATCCCAGAAAACAGAAGCCAATAGCTGTTTTTACAAATACAAAGATCCTGGATCCAAAATGGCTTCATTTCACTATGACCGGGAGTCTCTGAGAGCAATCATTTCATGTAGTCATTAGTTTATTCTGGCACAATAAGTAACCACATGTTTCTGAGTGAAGTGAGAGCTTGTGATCTTAGAAGTGGTGTACAGCAATCTGGACTGGTAGAGATGTAAGAAATCCAATAAATCAAAGTCCATCTGTACATTATTTCATAAGACCCCCCCTCAAAATGCCTTTTGGAATATTCATAAATTGCAAAATAAGGGAATTTTCACCATCTGTAATATACAGAAGGAGGAGAATCAGCAGCTGCTCACAAGTTAAACTGAAGTCCTCCTAGCAAGAAGACACGTAGCAGATCTCTCTGTTGCCTATGACTCCAACTTTGGCTTCACATCTGTGGTGGGAGCAGTGTCCAGAGGCTTGTGGTCACCCTTCCAGTATTCCAGTACCGTCACTGATTTGGGTCACCTACTACAGGCCTGCTTTCAGTTCAACAGCTCTATACCATGTATCTAGCTCATTCGCTCTCATCTGAATACGCATATTTTATGAACCTGACTGGCAGTAACTGGTATTTGAAACATACAGTCACTGGTAAAATTAAAACTTGATGATTGCTTTTCTCATTATGTGATGCCATTTATTGGCCAGAGATCATATAGTGCCTTACTCATGTTTACATTCATATTAATTAAAATTGTACCAACTATGTTTTAGGTTTTATCACAGAAAAACAAAGACAGCATTTTCTAGGAGTAACTGCAGCATTGATGCTACTGCAGCCTGCTCGTCTTTGCTTGGTTATTATATGCTACCAAATGTAGAAGCTTCGACACAAATGTTCTTATCAGTTTGCCAAATCCTACAGCACCTTAAGTATTTACTATATTGGCTTTCACACCTTTAACAGCAAAGAAATACGTCTTAAAAAAAAAAAAAAAAAAAAAAACCCCAAAACAAACCAGAAAAAGATGGTCAAGTTCCTTGACAGAGAAAGCCATCCAGGACATGTACAAGCACATATGGTAACACAGTCTGTCATACTGTCCATTCCTCCATACAGCTATTGGTGAATTCCTTCAATAAAAGCAAACCCACATTGGCTACTACATGAAATTCACAGTCTCACCGGGAACCTGTTGTGGTCCCACCTGATGATGTTCATACATTGATGATCCACTTCCCCACCTGGCTCCTTCACCTGCTAAGCAACAGAGCCAAGTTTCCTTTGTCTTTCTTTTATTTCTAATTTAACTGTATGGTCTACACTTGTTGCTTTATGTGACCTTCAACAACAAAAAGTGATTTCATGTCTTAGTCTTTCTCATTTTGTACCCACATGTTACTGCTGTTAATTTATATTCATACTTAGTAGTGTTTCCACTTTTTATTCAATTGCTTCTTATTATCAGGTATGTTCAAGTATAATAGTATCTTCTTTTGACCTTTCACTTGCTTCAGAAGAGTTTGCCTTTACACAGTTTATGTATTTCATTTGCTTCTCTTAGAGGTTTCTCTGTCCTACACTCTTAGTTTATCTTATTAGTCTTAGACTATTTTTTCAAAAGATTGCATGTACTATTTCCCTGATTTTGTTGTGGTCTGCTTTCCTGAAACCAGTTACTATTATTCCAACTGCTCTCATCCCTTCTTTCTTTCCAAAAGCAGTCTTATTATCAATACAGTAAAGAGAAAAGAAAGCTGTGTCAAACAATATAGAGAAGCTACACTTGCTAAGTAATGTCCTCAATGGGTGATAAAATCTGTCAGTGATTTTTAGCTTTCTTTTAATCCGAAGTTTTTGTTTCATATTCATTTTCACTTATGTATAAGTGGATGAAACAATACGTTATCGTTACTTTCTCTTGACAACTATAATCATGGTGTTTTATTTTCACTTCAAAGGATCTCTGAAACATTTAAATGTATACAGAAAAACCTCATAAAATTTAGTAGGAAAGCAACCATGAAAGTTCTATGAAATTAATACGTCTGAGATGCAGATAAATAATTATTTACTGAAATCTGTATGAAAAACCACAGAGGGATACTTTCTACCTCATTTAAAAAACAACTAGTGATTTAGTTGAATACGTTGATATAGGGAATATTAAATAACTGAATTCCTTTTATAGAATACTAATGCTTCTGCAGGATGCTAAATCACAGATTAAAATTATGAAAGCGATGAAGTCTGTGCACTAAGAACGTAGTGGAATTTAGCCATCAGATGAAGTGTCTGAGTGATGCATACTAAACGAAAGGAAGGAAATACTTTGGGCAAGAAAACCAACAGTAAGCTCTATTCTCATGAAGGTTTTCACAGGATTTTTAAGGATCAGAGGCAACTTCAGTTCTGAAGATCTTAACTAAACAGAAAAGAAAAGAAGAAAGAAACTGCAGGGGCCGCAATTTATATGTCATGCAAAGCTAAAGTGCAAAAATGTGCTTTGCTGATTAAGGATTATAAAGGTGCTGAATCCTTTGGCTTTAGCGCAATGGATGAAGAAACAAATTACAGTTGACTTGATATCTGTCTCTCCAGCATGGTCAGAGTTATTCCAAGCATGGGGCTCAGCTCTGAAGTGAAAAATACTGTGGTCCTGCTCCTAACATCTGCAGGAGGTTCACTGGCACCCTGCAAGCTCTGCTGCTCAGCCCCATGGCAGGACTGAGCCCACAGTGAAGTGTTTGTACAAACCTGCTTTCTCCTCAGCAGTACTGTGTGTCTGAAACAGGACAGAAAATGACACAAATTTGAAGAAATATTTAGAAGCATGCGCTGGTTCCTCCCACCTTTTACTGCTTTGTGTGTTGGCATGTTTTTCCTCTTTCCCACAAAGTTGATTTCTTTGTTATTGGTTCATTTTATTGTCAGTAGCTACTGTCCGTTCCACTGATTATAAAATCACTGGGATGCTCAAACTGGGCAAAATTTATTTGGGGTAGGGAGGTGTATTTTTCAGTTAAACCTTAGTGTGTTACAACAAAAGAAGGCCAAGAAATGCTGTTCTGTGACACTCTGAGGTTTTTACTGGCAGCAGCAAAACCACTGCTAGTGTCATATTCCTTGTGGTGGACTCTTCCCACGCTAGCTCAGATGGCTGGTCACCACCCCGCTAAGGTAACCTGAGGCTTCAGGCTTTTCTCCTCTACCCTGACAAGAGGGAGACTTGCTGTCTGTGACCTCTGAATTTGTGATGTAAACAACATTTTTTGTGGTTACAATTCTTGGCAAAACTGGTGCTTCTAGGAACAAAAACCCCTTTGTTTGGAAAACAGGAAAAAGCAGAAGTCTGCACTACAGCATCCAGACTGTATGGATTTGAAACCAGTGAAGAACTGCAGTTACCCAAAAATCTACTGAAGAGTGACACAGTGCTGCAGAATGAGAAAAATATTTACAGGGCCTAATGTCAGGTGTCTGCTGTGCCAGCTCATCATGCATACTGAGTTTTTCACTACACTGTACAGATTAGGAATTGATCTTGCAGCAAACTACAATACTACTCGCAGATTTTGAGATGTCAGTTAGCAGTGAGGCAGGGAAGAGCAGGTGAAGGGATTCTCCCAGTTTATTTCCCGGAGAGGTACGACCCTGCCTCAGGGCTGCCAGGTGAGTTACAACGGGATGCGCAGCTCCAGAGAGAGACCAGATCATGAAAAATTTCAATTTACCGATGTTGGGCCAAAGAATGATGACATTTCATTTCCTCCCATCCCATGCTCTCACCTCCAAGCCAGCCTTCTCGAACCTGCAGTCATGACTGTTCCCTCTGCCTCCCCCAGTCTTTTCTGATGTACCCCCATAGGTCTGTCCAGAAAACATGATTCCAGAACATGCATTTGCTATGTGTCTGCTCTGCAGCCTTTTATGCAAGACTGTTCCCAAAAAGCACAGAAAATGCAGCAGACCCATGCTCCTCCATTAACACAGCCTAGAACGGAGTGTCGGCTGCTCTGCACTGAGCTACACGCAACACAGTGTGCCCACACGGCAATGCAGCTTCACCAGTCCTGTCCCTCATGTGCTCCAGTATGTTCACTTCGCTTTGCTTTGCTTCGCTTCAATTAGCTTCATGTTGCTTCATGTCGCTTCATGTTGCTTCATGCTGCTTCTCTTCGCCACCACATTACATTTAGGGCTTTGCTAAGGGTTATTCTGCATCGTGCAGGACCTAACTGTAACTGTGAATTTAGGGCTGTGAGGACCCTCCAAGGCAATGGTTATGACCAATTTATTCAAGTCAATTGCCTCGTAAAATGCATAATCAGAAATTAGCTCCAGTTGGAAGTCCAGGTACTGTTATTAAGAAACAAATTATGCTTGGAAGCCACAAACTGAAGTAGAGGTCTCAGCGAAAATACAACTCCCTCAGAGGAGACTGGAGATACCCTCAGAGGAGATTGGAGAAAGCAATGTTCAACAGTAGAAGATAATTCAGAAAAAAAAAAACAACCCTAGAGATATAATAAAACAGAACACACAAAGACTCCATGAGAAAATTACTTCCCTTGTTTAGTATATTTTCCGTGGTTCTTTGCAAGAAAAATTGATGTTCATGTTTCTATGTTTTTATTTTGCATGGCTTTCACTGCACTTGGGTAGCAGAGTTCGTGTTTTGTCATACTACATGATCAAACCCGTCATACTACATGATCAAACAATATAGCTGATGAGGCTTCATTTCAAGGTTTACCCATATCTAGTGTGATGACGTTACTATGAAAAACAGAACAATTAACTATCATTACAGAAATCTCTATGTGTTGATTTCCTCCTAAGACAACATCTTAATAATAAAACGAGGGTGAGCTTTCTTTTTGCTCCCCTTGGTGAGCTCTCCTTCAGGAGCACCTTGCTCCACGGCTGTGATGGAGGTGCCTGTCAGGACACGGGGTTTTGCTGCAGCCCTTGGCACTCTCCTCCCATCTCCAGGTTTCTCTCCCTCAGTCACAGGCACTTCAGGATCAGGGCTGTTTCTGACTTCTCTGGGTACGAGGAATATATTCCTCTCACCTTTAATTGTGAGAAAGCTGACATTTCTACTTACATTGTGTTTGAGACGCAGTTAAGCTCATCTGGGGAAGAACAGGGCTGGGGTGGGGGGCCACTGCAGACTGGTCCTCAGGCTGGCCAGCACGAGAGAGGAAAGAAAAAGGGAAATCAAGATGAAAATATTAAGAAATGCTTCTTGGAAATTAATCTGGAGCTCAGGTAGGGAGGTATGTTTATGCGCTGGGGTGTTGCAAGAAGTAGGTCACAGACTTCCACACAGGCTGGCCGGGAAGGCATTTGAAATAGCTGTGGTTTGGCTCCGGATTGCAGACGCCCTGCGATGTGTCCTGGTGACTGCAGCACCTTCTGGAATCTTCTGCCAGCCCGTCCTGTGCCTGATGGAGGATGAGACACCCTGACCCTCCTCACTGTGGGGCTCAAGCCGCCACCCTGACGCTCCTCACTGTGGGCTGAGTTTTCCTGCAACTGGTCATAGCTTTAGTCTTGTTTTCTGCTAAGATTACACAGCTGCCAAAGTGTCTCCTTCCTGTCACAAGATGAGTAAGTTTTATTTAAGTGGCTGAATTATTTCAAGGCAAATATTTTATTTAGAATTGACTTGGTAAAACTTCTATAATTTCCATTTCCCAGGATAATGCAGGGGAAAGACCAGGATGTTCAGTGACGATGGGTTTCTCAATCAGTTCATTCTGGATGGTTTTGTCAATACCAGTGTAGCAATTCAGTAGAAAAAAAATTGCGCTAGAATAAAGGAAGAATTTACCAAAGTAGCTAATGATATCCCCTTCTTTCCCAGGCACTGCCAAGAAACAAAATAAAGTTCACTGATTCCTTACTTCCCAAAATGAAGACTGAATTAATGGGAAAGCCACAAATTGGCTTCTCATTCTCGTCACACTCCATGACCGCATGTAGTCAACAGACAGGAGGAAACCCACAGTGGTGCCATTCTGCAGCAACCGCTGGAACTACACTGAGAGTTAACATGCCCTAAAAAGCTTACGATCTCTTTGTTCAGGACTTACGATCACAGTCTTCCCTTTTGTTCCAAAAAAATAAGTCCTCAGTATGCGATGGGGAAGATATTATCCCGATAGGACAACAAAGTTACTACAAATAAATTTGTGGAATTACAAACATATTGATGGAATTATCCTGTTTTGTTTCAGCACTCTATAAAACCAAGTTTATAAAACATCTCTTCTTTTTCTAATATAGAATCATAGAATCATAGAATAGTTAGAGTTGGAAGGGACCTTAAAGATCATTAAGTTCCAACCCCCTGCTGTGGGCAGGGACAGCTACCACTAGACCAGCCTGGCCTTGAGCACTTCCAGGGATGGGGCATCCACAACTCCCCTGGGCATGCTGTTCTAGTGTCTCACCACCTTCACAGTAAAGAATTCCTAGTATCTAATTTAAATCTCCCCTCTTTCAATTTAAAACCATTACCCCTCGTCCTACCGCTACACTCCCTCACAAAGCGTTCCTCTCCAACTCTCCTGTAGGCTCCCTTCAGGTACTGGAAGGCTGCTGTAAGGTCTCCCCGGAGCCTTCTCTTCTCCAGGCTGAACAACCCCAGCTCTCTCAGTCTGTCTTCATAGGAGAGGTGCTCCAGCCCTTGGATCATCTTCATGGCCTTCTGCTGGACCTGTATCTTTTTCCAAGATACAGATCTGAAAAAGTAGATCTCAGTCCCACTTCAAATACTAAAATTGCAAATGGGAAATTAAAGATAAAAAGACTAATATACCCTGTTAGTCAAGAAAGTTTATATGTATCCAATAACTCTTTGTTGGTTCCCTACAATAGTGAGCTGTGCTATGACAGAAATATAAGGTCATATATATACAAAATATATTTTTACTGAAGTCCAACAGACAATGTACTGATCTAAGAGAAATTATTCAATGCTCAGTAAAGGCTCTCTTGTGCAGCTGTTGACCCTAATTCTTTGTAGAATTTCATCACTCTGAAAAATCTCTCTCCTATTTCAGACTATCACCTTTTTCCACTTGCAAGTTTTCACATGATCCATTGGAACCATCCAGGACCTTGCCCGGTAACTCACATGTATAGGGGCATCAGTGTTTAAACCAGGTGTCTTAAATTCTTTATGGGTTTCTGTTCGTGATTGATCTAGAACAACAGAAATATCAGTAATAGTATGTGCAGGTATTATCTTTTACTGGAAAGAAATATCCTCTCTGATATCTAAGACAATCAAATGTCCTCCATAACCATCATTAATTAAGCCCAGAGATGAAAATATAAACTATATTTTTTAAATCATCTGGTAATCAAATAGAAAAAAAAATATTTGAAATGTTTGTAATTGCTAGAATCATTATTTTGAAACCATTGTCAAAGTTATTAGTATTTAATGCAATTTTTCAACTCCATCACATTTCAGCTTCTGTATTACAGAGCAGATGTTTGAATCATTGTTCTCCTTATTTGATGAATGGCCATGAGGATCCATCCAGAAACTTTTGTAACCTTTGGCAAGAAATCCTGACTTAGCTAAAATGTCTGCTTCTATTAGCCAAAGCAGCTGTGGGATGATAAACCTATATTTGTGGCCCAGCTATGACAGGCTGAGGACAGCACACCACCCTGACTCAGTAGTTTTATATTCTCTTTGGCCACAAAAGCTCATCCTTGATGTCAGTATTTACGCTGCTCAAATCTCATATTTATAGGTAATTTTTTTTCAACAGAATATTTAATCTCGCACACTTGAATTTTAGCTATGAGCTCTAAGTGCTAAACTTGAATCCACACTTCTGATGTTTTTCAAACTTCTTCGTAAGCTATAGACCTGGAGAAAGCACTTCGTGCATTTGCAGCTGTTCATAACATGTGCTCCAGTAAGTACAACTCTGGCTTGACAACATAGGAACTGCCACGTAGTGTTTAACAGCTGCTGTGCTGCTATAAATTTGTCTGTTATACTTCCTTTCTTTATCATTAATTTGTGATGATTAGTGCTGCATGTGAGATATGGGGGTTTCATATCAAATGTTTTTAAATATCTTTGTTTTGTAATAGGCAGTAAATATTTCCTCCTTGGAATGCAAAAACTCATTACAGTGGAGGACAAAACAAAGCAAGTTCAAGGTACCTTAGAAGTCAGGGTCTGCTGTTTCATTGAATATTTTTGCTTATTCTACTTATTTCTAGGTGTTCTGAGTTCAGTACCAGCGTATTCATGTGTTGTGTTTGCTGGACTTTTTAGCTAATTTTGTGGCCTAATATAGACTATCCGCTCTGGGACACCTAGGATTATAGATATTTCACCTTTCCAAACGTTGGGGGGTAGTTTACTTCCCCCCTCACTTTGTTTCCTCTTTAATTTTAATAATTTCACACTTACAAGTTTATTAGTTGTTCTTGGTAGAGGTTTCAGATAAAGAACACATTTAGACTGTATTTTGTTATGATTCTTTTATTTATGTCTATTTTGAAGGGTTTTTTTTACCAAGAATTCATTAATTAGGAAGCTACCTCCAGATACATAACTAGGCAAAATTTCTTGAGACATATCTTTCTCAAATAAAGTCTCATTTTTACTATGCTCATGTGCAGTGAATTACAACTAGAATGTACATAATTTCATTGACTAGAGCTAGTCCTTCAAGAGAAATGGAGAGGGGAAAACATGAATATGTGAGGAAAAAGTTTCAACCCATAAATCTGCTTTTCTTCTATGTCTCCTTTTCACAGGAAAAATAAATACATCCACTAGCAAGACTTCTGATTGATTAACTCTGCTTGAGTATGGGAAGTAATTCCATCAAGTCTTTCTCCCTTTGACTTGTGACAGTCATCCTCCCAAATGACTTAGTCTAATCCCCTTTGTGAATGGTGTACACTGTTAACCTATCTTTTCTTTTCACTGCTTCGTCTTAGTGCTCTGCTCTTAATGCCTAAATCATAGGATATTGTCTAGTTTCCTAATATGATCTCTCTTATTGCATTTCTATACATATTTCAGACCCCAGGCCTGTCTAGAATCCCAGTTTATGTGAGATGGGGTAATCTTAAAAACTTCTACTCTTCATGAGAGGATTATACATATTTATAAATATGGCATGGAAGGCAGATGAACATATAGTAGAAAAGTTCCTTGTCCCCTCAACTAACCATTCAATCAGATGTTAAGGTATAAGGACTGTAATCACTGTTTTGTTTATAACTGTTGGGTTAATGGCTTTTGTTAAGAAGAAGACATGACTGACCTCTCTTTATGATACTGCTGTTAAAAATTTCATTAACTCAGGTTGTGTAGGAGTAAATAATTTCAGTGTGTGTTATGCATTCTCCTCTGTGCCATGCCCATTCTAATAGTAGGTGGATCTATTCTAGCATCTCAGGTTTTGGATTTAGCCTAGAGCTGTAGAGGTTCAACATTTTACCACTGGAAGTCTGCCCCTTGTTAATCAAGATAAGGGTCATTACATTGGAATTTAACCTCCTACTCTATAAAGATAACTGACAAGTACGGTTACCCCCTGTGATGACTTTGTTTGGTTTGATTTGGTTTCAGTCTGAGTCAGACAACACTCAAACTTTTTTAACAAAGAACCCCTGATACTCAGAGAAGTCAACATCTCTGTAGCCTTGTCGCTATCAGCAAAGAATACCCAGATTAAAGTATTCTGCAGCTTCTATGATCAATAATGTCAGGGCTGAAGCGCCAGATTCTGTTGTAGAAACAGAAAATGCTTACTCTAAACAGAATGTTGCAAGAAAAAAGGTATTTGGGGCAAACTAAGCGGGATTTTGCCTATGACACATTTTCAATGTCTGCATAGCCTGGTCCAATGACTTGGAGAGATATCCAAGTTCTTAACAAGATAGTTCTGAATAATATCTGAATATCTGTATATCTAATTATCTGAATAAATATCATATTGCTATTGATGTCCACATAGGATTGTGTTTGAAAACACATATTTCGTTTAATCAGAAAAATTTTTGACTTAGCAGAGTCCTGATACTCTGGAGCATTTCAGATAAATAGTGGGAAAGTTGGTTGCATTTTACCATATACATCCAACATATGTTGTTTGAAAATACTAGTGTGAATAAATTAGCTACATCTTTCAGATACTTTAAACACATTTTTTGACTTTTTGCAAAGAGATTTATAAGTTCTTCAGAGCAGTGTCTATACAGCCATAGACTTGAAAAAGGGGACTCATATAAAGTAATATTATATTAAATGGATCCCCTGGCCAAAGGATTTAAGAAAATCGATTGTGTCTGGGAAAAGGGTAGTTCTGTATTTCTTCAAATAGAAAGAGTTGGTATTTAGAAGATATTAATGTAAGACTTCTTTAACATGCAGCTCATTTAAGAATTCAGCAGTTTGTGTTATGCTTCTAGTCATTAATTAATAGCACTAGTGGAAAATCCCATAGTGACTCACTGCAAAGACCTCTGCTTTCAAATGTCTGTGAAACACCTTACTCTTCATTCCTTAGGTAAACAAGACAGAGGAGTTCCCTGCTTCAATTGTCTCTCAATTTTTTAATAATCTAAAAATACTTTCTGAGTTTCAGACTCAGACTTGAGTCATAGTTTTATGTGACTCAAATAGCCACCAACCAAATCTTATCAAATCACAGGAGAACAGTATCAATTGTCTTAGGTTAAAGTGGGCACAATAATAACTAATCCTGCCCAATTGCATGTTAGCTTTGGCAACCTAACTACACATTTTATGTTCTTAGGCATTTTATAACTCTCATCGACATGGTGCTCACTCACACATCTAAGTTCCATAATGAAAGAATTAAGAACAGCCCATTTTGAACACTTTATCCTCTTACAAAGCCTTTGTAAATAGCATTTTCAAGAAATATCTAGCCAGTCACTTTGACATTTTTTTCCTTCTCAAATGAATGTGCTAAGCGTAGGAATCAGTAGAGTGCCTAGCATAGAATTTAAAGGCAAAAATCTACCAAAGATGTATGTCAACTTGGTATTTATTTGGAGTTGGAATACCAACACACTGTGATTATGTAGAGATTGTATTAGGAAGCCATTAGCAGTGGATACCCTTTCTTCAGATCTACTGGTTGAGGAATTGATTTGCAAACTTCATTTGAGCGTTATGCACTAGAGTTTGCATCATGGACTAGAATATGGACTTTGAAATCTGCAACTGTCTTTAATGAGTTTGTTGATACTACTTATCTGTAAATTAATATTTATTGATGATTTCACCAGTATTTTTAGGATCCTCCTCTATATACATACCATTGAATTTTCATTGACTTGAATTTGAGGACTAAATTCAGGTGCTTAACAAACTGCCAGAAATGAATGCACTGAAAATGACAGATAACTTTTAAATTTGGGACCAATCTTTCTCAGTTTTACTGTGTACCCTGCAAGAAACTGCTTAGTTAGGTAATAGATGTATATAAGGATTAGTCATCTAATACTTATGAAACACGTTGAAGCTAGAAGACTAATATTTAGAATTTTATTGTTGACTCGCTACTATGAAATCTGAGAAAACTCAGAGATAAGAAAATATGTTAGACAAGTACTTCATTCACCAAAAAGTACAATTTTAGCACACCTGAAAATATTCACAAATCTGAACTGGGCAGAAGGAATATGATTCAGACTAGACCCACAAAAGTCAGCAAACCAAGAGCAGTGGGCTGAGTGTTGTTTCTCAGCAGCTCAGATCTTAAGATACTTAAGTTCCTTCTGAAAGACCTTCCAATGACCTGCTGGATCAATAACAGCCATCATTCAAAGAATTGCAGTAACAGGTTAATTTAGGTTGGAAGGTACCTTCAGAGGTCATATGGGCAACCCCTTCCTCAAAACAGGTTTAATTAGACCATGTTGCTTAGGTGCCTGACTATTTGAATTTTGAATACCTCCAGGGATGAGGATCCAAAACCTTTCTGGGAAGCCCATTCAAATATTTTACCTCCCTCATGATAAAGAAATTTTTCCTAATATCTAAGTGGAATTTCCAATGTTCCAGTTCGTGTTCATTGCCTCTTGTCCTTCCTCGGTGCACATCCAAGAAGACTCTGTCTTCATCTTCTCTGCATTTTCTTATCAGGTACTTGTAGACAGCAGTAAGGTTTCCCCTTTCCTTTTTCTTCTCCAGCATGAACAAAACCAACTTTCTCAGCCTTTCCTCCTATGTAGAGGGATCTACAGCCTCCCAGAGGGATCTGGACAGGCTGGATCGATGCGCTGAGACCAACGGGATGAGTGGCTGAGACCAACGGGATGAGTTTCAATAAGGCCAAGTGCCAGGTCCTGCACTTGGGTCACAACAACCCCATGCAGCGCTACAGGCTTGGGGCAGAGTGGCTGGAGAGCTGCCCGGCAGAAAAGGACCTGGGGGTGTTGGTCGACAGCAGGCTGAACATGAGCCAGCAGTGTGCCCAGGTGGCCAAGAA
>KZ506072.1:314727-332264 GCA_002844005.1 Limosa lapponica baueri | reverse complement strand
GGTTTAGTGATGTTTTTTGTCAGAGTTAGGTTGATGGTTGGACTAGATGATCTTGAAGGTCCCTTCCAACCTAGATGATTCTATGATTCTATGATTCTATGTCCTGTGCTCCAGCCCCTGACCATCTTGGTAGCCTCTTCCATGTACTAGGGAGTCCAAACCTGGACACACCACTCCAGATGTGGTCTCTCGAGTGCCAAACAGAGAGGCAGATCACTTCTCTGGGTCTGATGGCTGTATTTACTAATTCTACCCATGGGTTTTAAACTGGTTTTGCTTAAGCCTTAGCTCTTATTAAAGACACATGAAATGTGTGGGGTTTTTTCCTTCTGACAAGAAAGACAAACTTGTTGTGACTGAAAAAAAATATAAGTTATTCACACAGCTTTAGAAAAAACCACACACTTATCCGGTGCACAGTACTTTGTATATCCTATGATTAAACTTACAGTTTGTTTAGCCACATCGGGGTTTTTTTTGTCATGTCAGCATTGAATCGCAAATTGATCTTTTCTTCCTGTTATTTATTCTTTTCCTGTAAATGATAATGAAGCAATGCAGCTAAAATTGCACAATAACTTAAAACAATCCTCATGTTTTGATAGTATTAGAGGACAGTATGCAGTTCTAGAGTTGGGTTTTTTTTACCACTAAGGGAGTAGTAGCAAAAATCTACAAGCATGTCAGCTTTGATTTTAAGTTAGTTCACATTTCTTCTGCTTTTTGGATTTGGAAGGTAAGCAGCCTGTTGTATAAGAGCAAGAGTGAACTCTACAAGAATAAATCTTCACTTGGAAATCAATGGCTCAATATGCTGTGGCAACCAAAAGAAGTCAAGAAAGTGCTGGGCATCATCAGGATAAGTGCTGAGAACATGAATGATGGAGAGCATAATTTTGCCACTATATAAAACCTTTCTGTGTTCAATTCTTGAGTACTTTGTGCAGTTTTGTTCTCCAAATCTCAGAAAGGATATAATGACAGTAAAGAAAGTACCTAGAAATGCAATTTAAATTATTAAGTGAATGGATCAGCTAGCAATTAGGAGTTTGGAGAAGAGGAGATCGAGAACTTGAATGTAAAGCTGTTCTGTACCAAATCCTACAGGATTAGAAATAGGGGGCTCACAGAAGTCTGATTTAAGACAGAGAAATGAAAACTTCTCTTACAGAGTGACAGGTGAATATCTGGAACTTGCTATTGTAGAAGATTGTGAAAGCAGCCAGCCAGTCAAAAACTCATCAGACTCATGTCCTCCCTAGATATCATCTCTTATTACCGTTGCTAAGAGACAGAATACTGAGCTAGGTGGATCATTTAGTCATTCATATGTTAAATGGAGAAACTGAAGCAATTCAGCAAAACTGAATGAAAGTCTTTGTACTTAATGGTACAATTGGAATTTTGTGCTCTGGGAATTAGGTACTCCATGAGACAGGATTAAAAATTGGACTGATCCCCTCTTACACAAGCAAAGGCAGGAGGAACTGATTCAGCCCTTTATCAGCAACAAGGGACTCATCTGAGATGTGGGTGAACCTCAAATTCCTACTTTGCTAGCTGCATGGATGTGAAATTTAGTCTCCTAGTCAAATTCCCTCATAACCAAAAGTAGATCTGTCATGTGAAGTCTTCTTCAGCCTGAAGACTTCCAGTTTCTGGAAGTCAACTGCATTAATACTACATAGAAACAACACATAATTTTTGTTTAGGTGTAAGTCAGAGGTTGATACATGTGATGTTTCACAGAATCACAAATCACAGAATGATACGGGGTTGGAAGGGACCTCTGGAGATCACCTAGTCCAACCCTCCTGCCAAAGCCAGTCCACCTAAAGCAGGCTGCGCAGGAACATGTCCAGGAGAGTTTTGAATGTCTCCAGAGAAGGAGACTCCACCATCTCTCTGGGCAGCCTGTTCCACTGTTCTGCTACCCTCAAAGTGAAGAAGTTCCTCCTCATATTTAGATGGAACTTCTTATATTCAAGTTTGTGCCCATTACCTCTTGTTCTGTCCCTGGGCACCACTGAGAAAAGACTGGCCCCATCCTCTTGACACCCACCCTTTAAGTATTTATAAGCGTTGATCAGATCCCCCCTCAGCCTTCTCTTCTCCAGACTAAAAAGACCCAAGTCCCTCAGCCTTTCCTTATAAGAGAGATGTTGTAAGCCCCTAACCATCTTTGTGGTCCTCTGCTGTACCCTCTCCAGCAGTTGCCTGTCGTTCTTGAACTGGGGAGCCCAGAACTGGACACAGTACTCCAGATGGGGCCTCATTAGAGCAGAGTAGAGGGGCAGGATAACCTCCCTCAACCTGCTGGTCACACTCCTCTTGATGCACCCCAGGATGCCATTTGCCTTCTTGACCACAAGGGCATATTGGTGACTCATGGTCATCCTATTGTCCACCAGGACTCCCAGGTCTTTTCCTCAGAGCTGCTCTCCAACAGGTCAGCCCCCAACCTATACTGGTGCATGGGGTTATTCCTCCCCAGGTGCAGCCCTCTACACTTGCTTTTGTTGAATTTCATAAGGGTCCTCTCTGCCCAACTCTCCAGCCTGTCCAGATCTCACTGTATGGCAGCATAGCCTTCTGGTTTCCCAAACAGAAGTGGTAAAAAATGTTTAATTCAGAGTTATTTCACTAGTTTCAAATAATTTTGTGTAGAAAAGCAACCTTCAGAGAAAATCTTGATGTTTCATAACATTTTGCTAAGTTTTTTAGACAAAGCTAAAAGATACTTGTTCAGTGTTCCTTTTTCCTCATCCAGGACTGAAGGAAAACAAAAAGACACAAACTTTATTTCTAAGGACTTATCTAAGCTTGAAATTTAAATAGTCTTCTTATTTGATAGTAATAAAAGTATTTTCCATAGTTAGAGTTTTCCATGTCAGTTTTGAATAGATTTTACAGATTATTTTGCATTGAAAAGAAATAAAGCACTAGAAAAACTTAATGCACAAGCTCTGTGAAAATTCCAGTGAACATTTGTCACAGTTTGCTTTCAGTCAGGAATTTCCATTTTATATGATAAGGGAACAAAAGGACAAATGGCGCCAGCTTTTTTATTAACTTGAAAGATTCTGACACAACCATGAGCAGATATTTTCTAACCTGTTTCTATAATAAATTACACTTTACATCTGGCTAGTGAAAAGTGGACTAAACAAACTGGAGGACACTGAAACTTTAGGAGTATGTGACCTGAAATCTTTCCAAGATCTTGGTTTGACTGTCTCATGGCCATGCTGATACCACTTTCAGCACAAAAACTGGCAAAGAGAAGACAGTTTAACCAGTTTAAAATGTTCACATGTAGAATCTATTCTGACTTAAGCCTTATGACATTTTAGTGAGTTTTGTAATGGTTATGAATCTGCAAGTATGAACCATCACACACAGTATTTCTCATTTATGAGACACATGAATATTGCTTACATTTTGTGTGTATTCTTTTATGCAGGTAACCTTTCTTTTTCTAGATCTTTCAATAAATGGAAGCATACTTGCCCACCTGGAGAAATAGGTGCTGATGACTCCCAGTAGCCTTTAGTCTCCTATTAGTGTACCCCTCAGTTCCTGGGAAAGGCAGTAGGAAATTTAGGGCGATTAAACAACTCTGAGACTTTTTTGGGAGGTTAATTAGTGGTAAACATCATGGAATGGTAAACATCATGGAATGGTAACCACATCTTAAGATGTATAGATAATTATCACAGTGGGAGTGATTTGAAGCAGCCATTTAATATTACTAGTGTTTGTGAAACATCTGAATATAGTTAACTATGAAGATGGGCAAAAAGTAGTCATCCATACTGGATTTTGGATGAAAAATTACAATTGATTTAGCACAATCCTTAGGTAAAAAAATATGACTGCCTTCAGATAATATTCATTAGGAGAATGAGATAGACTTAACAAGTGTATGCAGTCTTTGGATGACTAAAATCTACATGGAAATCAACAGCAAAGGGCCACAGAAAACGACTGAGCATCTATTATCTGTAACAACCAATTTTTTGTTGTGATGTATTAAATCTAGCTAAACTACCTGAAGCAGTGACTTCTCCACTGTATTTTCCTTATGCGTCTTACAGATGTAAACTCCTGTATGATTTGTTACTCAGGTATTGACTAATAACCACAGAAGTTTTCAGCAGGAGTGAAAATACCGGTCTGATTTTTTCCCTTGGGTGCTCTTTAGTAATAGAAGGAATTGCTTATTTTGTTGTGTCTATGAGGAGTCCACAACATCTAATCGTTAGCCTGTCTCTTGGGAAAGGGCAGATTTCAATATGCACTAGCTGAAAACTAACTATGGATTAATATGTTGGGTTTTTGGCATGTATTGATAACAAAAAAGAACTATTTTTATTGAGGTATTTGGTAGCAGTTCTAAAAAAGTGCTGTGACAGAAAAACAGAAAGAGAAGGAATTCAGCAAATAAATGACTAAAGAAGTACTTGGACACTGTGAAATAGAAAGCTCCAGAGGAAGTTCATGGGATTAATCAGCACGTGTGAGGTTGTACCATGTCCAGCTCTGGGCTTCCCAGTACAAGGGGGACATGGACATGCTGGAGAGGGCCCAACAAAGGGCCACAAAGATGATGAAGGGAGTGGAGCGTCTCTCTTATGAAGAAAGGGTGAGAGAGCCAGGACTGTTCAGTCTGGAGAAGAACAGGCTCAGAGGGATCTTATCAAAGGGGACAGAGCCAGGATCTTTTCAGTGGTGCCCAGTGCCAGGACCATATGCAATGGGCACAAACTGAAACACAGGAGGTTCCCTCTGAACCTCAGGAAAGACCTTTTTATTGTGAGGATGACCAAGCACTGGCACAAGCTGCCCAGGGAGGTGGTGGAATCTCCATCCTTGTAGATATTTAAAAAACATGTGGGCATGATCCAGGGCAACTAGCTCTAGGTGAGCCTGTTTGAGCAGAGGAGTTGGATAAGATCACTCCCAGAGGTTCCTTCCAACCTGTAATCTATTGAAGTTTAGTTTTTCAGCATGAATATGAACAAGCATTTCTAACAAAGATCACAGCCTTGGCAAGTCTTCTTCTGTTAACCAATAATAGTTCTAATCTTACATTTCTATAATCCTTTAACCCCACTAACCAGTTTGAATTACTAGCAGACAGTCTTTGTTACTGCAGCAAATAAAAGCACTCTGCCTGCTGAGGAAAGAGGAAGAAGTGAAAGGTGCCGCTTCTCGATATTTGCTGGTACAGAAAAGAAAACTTTGAATGCCAAGGCTAGGAAACATGATTGTAACTTTTCAGCAGATCTAACAGAGATATTGTGATGAGAAATTAATTTCTAAGGACTTGTAAAAAATGCTGCAGAAATTTCTCCTTTTCATTCTCATTTCATCCTACAGCTACCATGTTCCAAGTGCTCAGTGTTTAAAGCCACATGGCAGAGAGACTGCATACATTTTATCAGGGACTCTGTGGGAGAAAACTTCATCGGTTTTTCCCCATCCCATGAATTTGCAATTGGATGCTGGTCATTGTGTGCTAGGTCTTGTGAAAAAGAGGAATGGAAGCTGTTATCTTTTGCTGAAAGTGAATACAGAAGGGCATCTATGCAGCAGAGGCCAGGTTGAAAAGGGTGCAATGTCAGAGAATGGAAGAAAAATAAATGAGGAAATGTGTAATAATGGCTGAAAATGCTCTGTTAACATTATTTGTATGGAGGATTCTTAGTGTGCAAGATATATTGTGACTTTAGACAGGCTAATAATTTAGACAGGGAGTTGGATTAGAGGATCTCCAGAGGTCTCTTCCAACCCCATGTGATTCTGTAATAAGATGTTCAAAACATTGAGATTATGTATCTAGAGAACTTAAGTCTGAATCACGTTGAAGTTATTTTGCATTTGCGAACAGTATTGGCTGGTTAATTTTTCTATGTCTGTTTCTGACCAATATTTCACAGTAACTGAAGATCCACTGATATCATGAAGACATTACTCAATAAATTTGAACATGACTGAGAAAACCCAAAGTAAACACATGAGAATCCACTACAGATAGATTTCAAGTGACAGCCAACATTTGGAAACCTTTGTTTGTTTTTTTTTACCAAGACTAATTCATACTCAAATATCTGTAATGTATGGAACTAGAGTATGTCTTAAGTGTCACACATAAGCATACTTATGAAATGTTTTCAAAGTATCTAATTTTGGTATTTCATTACTGATACTAAGGTATAGAATCACAGAATAATTCCATCTGGAAGGGACTTCAAAAAGTCTCTGGTCCAACCTGCTCATGGCATATAAGGTCTGAAATCAGACCAAGCTGCTCAGGGCTCAGGGCTTCACCCAGTTGGGGTGAAAACCTCCAAGGACGGACATTACACAAATTCTCTGGGCACCCTGTGCCACTGCCCAACTGTCCTCACGGGGAAAATGTTTCTCTTTATATCCAGGCTGAACCTCTCCTGTTCCAGTCGATGCTTACTGTCTCTCACCTTCTTGCCCTCCACCACAGTGACATGCCTGGCTCCAGCTTCTCAAAGACCTCCCTTCCTATAGACACTGGAAGCTACTGTTAGGTCCCCCTGAAGCCATATCTGCTCCAGGCTGAGCAAGCCCAGCTCCCCCAGACTCTCCTCACAGGACAGGTGCTCCATCCCCACCATCTCAGTGGCCTCTGAATTTGATCCGTGCGGGGGAGTGAGTTTTTAATTAAATGTATGACCAACTTTATATTATATTTCTTTGTAATAGAAAAAGATGAAACATTTATTTCTGTGGCACTAACCTTTATAGTTGAAAACATACGCTTTGCCAGGTAGCACTAGGAATTTTCTTAAGTCCTCCTTTAGTCATTTCTTACCAGTAACTCAAACCTTAATTTTAAGCTTACCACTTGCTTGTGGTTCTTCCTATAAAACTGTATGCATCAGACGTATTTTTCCCCCCTTATTCTCAAGAGCTTTTGCAATGGAGTTAAGAAACTGCTTTTTAAAAATCCCAGCTGTATAAACAACAGGAATATGGTTGGCAAGCAAAAATCAGGGCTTTAAGAATCATACTTCCTTTCCTAAATATTTTTAAAATATATAACTTTAGTCCTAAATCTCCTTACAAATAAAAAGTTCAGAGTAAGCTTCACTTAAAGATCTTTTCTTCCATGCATTTCTGTAAGGGACAAGCACCTGTCCTTAGGGTTTGTGATGCTATCTCTTTTTAGTAATTTCAGTGCAACTTTTTTCATTCATTTAATGTTATTCTGAATTATTTGTGTGCATATGTGAAGGACTTTGATCCTGAAAAGAAATCTGGGGTAGACACCCAGGTGGAAATTCCAGTAGGTATTCTCTTGGAAAAAGAAAAGGCATCAGGGATACAGTTCAATTAAGCTGTACTTTTAATGGCTGGTGCATCTGGAAAGTGTCTGGTAATACTTCATTCAGTATAGATCATTATCTTGTGAACTGCAGCCACAACTCTCATATTTTTCACTGGGGCTGAAGAGAGGATTTCTCTCCTCTCCTCAAAATCCATATCATTAACCTGTCCTCTTCCTCTGCTGCACTTCTTCTTACAATACCTAGGATGACAAAGGCTTTCATGGGGTTAGGTACTACAGCCAGCACTGGTTTGAAATGTCTGGATTCAGTAATGGTGGTACTTGTTATCACTTAAATGGTATAGAAGATATAGTGCTCTTAAGTGGTGATCAATAGAAAGCTGAGCCAGAAATTATGAGGGGTCTTCATTACTAATAGCAAATGTGTTAACATACATCAGAGAAAAGAGCTTGTGGAGACAGAAGGATGTGTGTGTTTCTGTTAGACTCTTAGTTCCAATTTCCATAAATAATAAGTAGTCTGAACCAAAACATTTCAGAAGACATTACATTACTTTTTATTTCACATCCCTAAAGGGACCATTTTCCTTCCTGAAGGTGCATAATCCACAGATTTGAAGTTCAACCTCCACTAAGACCTTTAATATGCAAAATTTCTGTTTCATCCAAAGAATTTATTCAAATCCTTGAGTGTCCAAACTTTTAGAAAGAAATGTTGAATCCGTATATAAATAAATCATCAAATGTTTTTATCTTCCTAATGTTGATTTTTATATCTGCAATGAGCTTTGTCTTTCTATGACCAATGGTTATCCATTCATAGTGGAGGTCTTAAGATTTGAGGATAAAGTTGCTACAGAATATTACTAGAACAATAAATTGACAGACAGGGAACATATTTTGCCATGATGGAAGAACTAAAAACATTTCAAAGACATATTATACATATTTCTGGGCTGACACAAGAAATAAAATACATCAAAACATACCAAGACCTAATTATGAGTGTCAGAGAGGCAGAGTGCTACTGAGGTAGTCTTTAAATATGTTTTTGTGAGTGTTTGCAAATGTAAACATCAGGATTTTAAAAATAGAAAAGTAAGGTGGTAGATGTCTCAAAAAGAAATATAGAAAATTAAGTTTTTACCTTTAAACTCGATTCCTGGGGTTTGATTTTCCATTTTTTATACTGTTGACCAGCTTCTTCCCATTAGGAGCAAAATTATGTTGGCTAGACGCAAACTCAGTGTTTGCCTGCGGTTCACTGGCAATAGAGATAACTGGATATTTTATACTTGATGTGACCAGTCAATGAACCCTTAAAATGTAAGAAGGCTCTGAGGAGATGGGTAAGAGTCATGTGTTCATGAATCTCAGGGAAGAATATATGGGCATGTTTGTTGCAAAGAAAGCTGAACTTGTCTCAGCAGAAATAGGACTGGAGGCTATATCTGCTGCTTGGGTCACTGTGCTAAATCAAAATTCTGTGTAACTTCATATAATTTCAAGCATGTAAACTTCGTATTAAGCATTAAATCCTGCAGGTGTGGAATATTTGCAAGAGCCCAAACAGAGAGTAATGGATTTTGACAATTGGGTACCACATTTTACAAAGTAATAAAGTAACCATTATGAAAGAGTAAAATGCTTCTACAATCTCGGAACATAATGGCTGCAGTCATTCTTCAAATAATTACCTTTTTTTTTTTAACAGGTTCCATATATTTCTTTCAAGAATCAATAAAATTCAATTACAGCAACTGCTATAAATATCTTCCTCAAATGGTTAGCGCAGCCTGGATACAGGACCACTGGCCTGATTGCAGTGAGAAGCACAACAAACGAGCCAGGTCTTGAGCAGAGGAGTGTCGAGTGACATACCACTGCATATGCAAAAAAAAAAAAAAAATGCTATTAAAGAGGTGACAACTGCCAAGTTATAACAGATAGTTTAGCATGCTACATTTATCCTGAAGCAGAAAAAGTTGTGGGTAGCTCATATAGAATGGTTAGACCAGAACTGGAAGTGTACTGGAAGCCAGTTCTAGTCCTGAGGGGTGTTCAGAGTGGTAAGGAGGAGCAGAGCATGGTCTGATCTCCATGGGAGTTTGCAGCTGCTGCCTTGCGCAGAGCAGCTGAATGGGGCACCCCCGCTTCCCTGGGACAGTTTTCCTGAATCCACGAGTTTTTAACTGTGCGGGAGTTGCTTGGACAGAGAAAACTTTGATTTTTGCACCTTTTTGAGGCATTTTTTCTCTTTTAGGTTGGCTGCCAGCATGAGGCAGGAGCCCCTGTTCCTCCAAGGCCAGGTGCAGCTGTGAGCTGGAGCACCGTCCTGGTAAGGGATGCACAGCACCCGACTGCCTTCCAGCTGCAGAGCTGCCACCTCGCAGAGCAACACAACAAACCTCTGCAACGTGATGGCCCCTGGTTTACTTAGGCATCAGCAGAAAATAGGCCTGAAGTTCAGCTTTAGAACTGAAGCACCTAAACTGAGGTATCTCTGCGTGCACCAAATGGTAGGGCTCCGCAACAGCCGGCTCCATGACAGTCAGCAGAGCCCAGCTGTGAGGTGCTCGGCACAGCAGCCTGAGGAAAGGCATCTAATGCCATTTGAGATGCAGGAGGGAACCCAAGACGTCTGCATGAGACTGTCAGATATGACATAGGACTGGTGAGAGTTTCTTGTCCTTCAAACATTAGATATCTATTTGTGGGCAACTGAAATAATCCCAAGGTGTCTACCTCAGTGTAAGATGGGCTGCTGTCTAGGGCTTAGTGAGTTTATAGACTTCATTGTTTATAATGAGGGTTTAGACACACAGCACCCAGGAAGGAGCCCAAATTTGCTTCTTTTCATCTACAGCTGAACGTTGCCTTGGAGCTCAGTGGATCCAGAAGGAAGGTACTGCTGATCAGCAGCTCCCAGGGTGGCAGCAGCCCCCAGGTCCTGCCGAGCTTGTGCAGGCGCTGTGCTGCAGGCTGACAGAAAGACAGCCCACCCACAGTTCCCTTTGCCTCTGTATGACCTAGTGGTCCACAGGGTCTGAAGGGACTCATTCAAACAAGAGCCTCTTGCAAACATGTTTATATGTTTCTTGCCTCTGGCACTGGACCCTGCTGAACACCTCTGGGCACCCTAATTGCATCCTTTTGCCAGCAAATGGCACAGAGGTGCTGCTGTTTCATATAAAAAGGAGTCAGGTTGGTGTAACATCCCTTGCCATCCCAGCTGAAGAGCTGCTTGTAGAAACCATTTTCAGTTGTCTTTGGCTCCCTTCTTGTAGCAGGTCCCGCAGATGGAGTCCCACCTGGAGAAGCAGAGCCAGAATGTATGTTTTAAACTAATCTAGGACTCCATTTACCCAGCTGCACAATAGGCCTCAGAATACCATCCTTCCTCCCAGAGGAAGGTGATCTAAATGTGATGGCATAGCCCTAGGCACTGGAGACTTTCCACTTGAAATACAACTTGTGGTAAGAAATGTTAACAAACCGACCCATTGACTTTTGTTTATTTGTCTTAAGTGAAGCATCTGCTGTTTCAGGGTCACAGAGCATTCACCACGTTCACTATATAGTGCTATTTGGGGCACCAAACACAGAGTCTAAATCAAAACATGACACCTTTCAATTATTTGTGGTAGCAAAATGTATGTTGAAACCATATGGTTGGCACGATTCTTGTTTTCAAATAATTAGTACCTCAATGCTGCTTTAAGGCTCTTCATTTCTTCTCACCACATCTCCCATCCCTCTTTACCCATTTTTCCTTGGGGAGCAAAACTGGCATGATTGTTCCGAGCCTGTGAAAATTACCATCAGTCCAGCTAACTTTACCCACACCCACAACATGCCAGAGCTGCAGAAATTTTGCAGTGCTTGTTGAAATCTTACTATTCAGCAGTTTTGTGGGTTTCAGTGCTTTTAAAATGTAACTTTCCATGCTTGCTTGTTTGAACCGGGGTCAGCACAAGGTGTATGAACCACTGCGGACTGCTTTTACCTTCATTTACATCTCTGCCCACAGTTTTTAACTCCTTTTTTTTAAAAACAAAACAAAACAAAACAAACAACTCAGACAATGGCATCACTTGAGCCTGAGCCATAGATTTTATATCTTTCATTGCCCAACACTGGAAGGCTTTGAAGTTGTCATTTATCATTGCCAACTTTAAAAACTTGCTTGAGGCTTTAAAAAGTCAATGTATTAAGGTAATATACAGCAACTTCAGAGGTCTGTACTTAGTTCCCAGCTCTGTCAAGGCTTTTTGTCTCTCCTTAAAAAAAAAAATCACACACTATGTCTGCGATGCTGTTTTGGAAAAAGGGGGAATACTGCTCATTTTCACTGGCCCTTTTATGTGTTTGTTTGCTCAGTCCTTCACCAGTGTTTCTTCAGTTTGTGTACAGAGGACATAAAAATTCGTGTCTCAGTATAGGCTTTTAGCCACCGGTGTGATATAAATAGCAATAAAATGTGTAAGAAAACATATTGGATTGTGTATGTTTACATGGCCAGGGCTCCCAAGGGAATCAGCTGAATGTGCAGAAAACATGATTCAGCCATAGTCCACTCTCAGGTGGCTCATTACACACAATCTTTCAGAAATCAATTTCTGTTTTAGCATTTTGATTTATTCTCTGTGACAAGATAGTTACAGACTCCCTGCCATTTTTCTCTTTCTACTCAGTTACAGAATCTGTTCAAAACAGTGGACTGTCCTTTCATTTGTTCATTTCATTGTCTTGTAGTAGCAAAAGACCCAGCTTTATGCATCTCTTCTTACACAAATCTAGTAAAAGAAGGTTTTTTTCAGAAAAGTTGCCTAATTTTTTACTATAATTACTTTTTCCAGTTTTTCAAATATTCCTTGGAAATCCCTCAGGACAGCTCTGCAAAGGGTATCAAAGTCAAAGTTTTTGAAAGAGTTTTCATTGTGAACTTCACAGGACATCACAGCATCTGTGTAAAAAAAAAATCACAGAGATTAGAAAGTGAAAAATCATTCTTCCCTACCTAATCTATCATTCTCCTCATGCAAGACAATTCTATTTAGTACTGCTTTGACTACTGCAGCTTAAATGTTTTGAAGAACAGGGTTCCACACCTCCTTGGAGGATCATTCACTAGGCACTGTTCTTTAATTTTACTCTTGTGCCTAGCTAAATAATTATTTTTTTCTCTTCTACATTTATATCATTCAAATATTGTCTCTGATTACTTGGTTTCACCTTTAATTACCAGTTACTGAAACTATATTTATTAAGACAACCCTGAAACCACTCAGGAATAATTTGGCATCATTCTCTCATAAAGTGTGATGGACCGATCACGTTTTGAGTAATGGTTAGGAGTTTAATTTCTCCTGCTTCAGAAGCAAAGATTCCAACATCAGAGATGAGAAAGAGTAGTGGTATAAGTGCCTGACAGAATAAAAAACTTTTAGTTAAATCTGGCAAAGGGTAGTGATATACAAATGGTGGTATACAGTTGTTTTCTTTTAGGTACCAGAAAGCTAATTTGAAAGCATTTGGGATCCACAGGAATGTTACCTCTGGAGTTTTAAGCTATTAATTTTACTCATAGATTTCTGAGATACGTCTGGTACTGTTCTGCAGAGCAGTGACACCCACAGCTTCATGGTCTCAAGAAAGTACTCCTTACAGCCATGAAAACCTGAAAGAAAGGCAGCACCACTGCTCCTAAGTTCCAGACAAAGGAAGCAAAATTCACTGTAAACTCTGCTTTCCACATAACCGAGCACCCCAACAGTAAGGTATACATAATCTGACAGTCTATCTGTCTGTCTGTATCTCTGTCTATAATCTGACAGAGCATAGTGAGGACACTGGCAATATGGATTCAGTGCTCGTCCTGAAGCACTTCAGGGGAGAGCACTTCTTAAAAAGGTGAGATAATTAGTAGCCTTTATGCCACCATTGCTGAATAAAGAAGTCTCACAGCTGGTGCTGGACAGTATAAAGGAGACCATACAAACTGTCTGAACAGATGTTGTCTATCCCTAATTGTAACCATATTTAGCACTGGCTGAGATGGGCAGTGAGGTAGAAATAGCCTACATAACAAATTCCTCTCAGCTTTATTTGCTTTTGCTGTTTGTCATCATAGGACAGAAGGCTAATATTGCTTGAGTAACAAATTGAGCTTTTATGCATTCAACTTCACAGATTTTTGTCCTTTTCCTGTTTTGTCAAAAAGGCAACATCCATGGCAGGGTAGTGTATTCTGGAAAGTGTGTACCAGTGTCTACCAGAAAGCTGCCTAAGGTTTTCCATGCAGGAATGGCCTCCATGAAAAAGGGAAGTGGATCCAGATGAAACAACATCTCCCCTTGGACCCATGCTTTTGGACACATGATATGATCATAGAATTGTAGAATGGTTTGAGCTGGAAGGGACCTTTAAAGGTCACCTAGTCTAGCCTCCTTGCAATGAGCAGGGACATCTTCAACTACAGCAGGTTGCTTAGAACCCCATCCCACCTGACCTTGAATGTTTCCAGGGATGGGGCATCTACCACCTCTCTTGGCAACTTGTGCCAGTGTTTCACCACCCCCAGTGTAAAAAACACCAATCTTAGCAGCAGCTGAGATTGGAGGGATCCTGGGGAAACTGAAATCATCTTTAAGCTTTGAAGTATAATAATGCCCATGTCTGTCATAATGCCAGATTTATCCTATTATCCAGTCATAAGTCAAAATCACATGTATTTGTCTTTCTAGACACACAGATTCATTGCCTACTGTAGCTGGTAGATTGCTTCTCTCAGAGTAGTAGCTATATCATTGATCTATGTCTGTACTCCCATCATAAAGTAAATTAAATTAATGTTTTTTAAGGAAGACAGATTGTACGAAATAGTCACTTTAAATGACCTGCTTTACTAATAATAAAAAAAAATTTAAATATTCAAAACTATTTCCCTATACTTAGTATTTCTGGGTTTAGGTACATCTCAAGCAGTAAATTATTCTGAAAGACTAAAAATTTATGTTAATGCTTTCGAGCTATATTTCCTGTTGTATACTCCATAATGTTATTTCTTATCAGCCAAGGCAACATTTATTAACAGGACTGTGTATGATCTATTCCAACTATTGAAAATTGATGTTGAACTAGTATAACTACTGAAAAGATGCAGAATTTATTTAAAAAATCACAAAGCTTGTTATATAATTTTATTGTCTAGCAAGTAGCAGAACGGCAATTTTTCTAGCAAAGTAAGTTATTGCAAAGTTATTGCCAGTGTAAGTTATTGCAAAATAATCAAAAAGTGTGGTTTGCTTCTGCCCATTTCTTCCCACAACCTATGTCAATATTCAGAGACTGTGTTTATACGAGGATACAGTTTCAGAGCCCTCAGTGGGACAACAGATGCCTAAACCACAGTGTTGGGGAGGAGAGAAAAAGTAGCCATCTAAGCATGTTTACTTTCTGCGACAAGGAAGTTCTAAATTGTCCCTAAGTGGTGACTCACAGGGTTGGGACTATAAAAGTAAAGGTAACTGCTCTCTAAAACATCAGGGCTTCAGACTTCACAAATCCAACATCATGCAATCAAGACTTTCAGTTGTCTTTTTCTTGTTGGGTTTGCCATTTTGCCTGGCAAACCCTATTCCCCTTGAAGACAGCCATGAATTCACAGAGAAAGACCTTCAGTTTGCAGAGGTACAGTATAAAATAATTCATTTGCATGTTTTATAAATAATAAGTTGTGTAGTTACAACTGTTTGGAAACTAGGCTTAATACTCCTTTTTCCCATCTTAGCGCTATCTCAGGAATCACTATGATCTCCGTCCAAACCCTGCTGGCATAATGAGGAAGAGTGCCAACACGGTGGCATCTAAACTTCGAGAAATGCAAGCATTTTTTGGCTTGGAGGTGACGGGCAAATTAGATGAAGAAACATATGAGCTGATGCAGAAACCAAGATGTGGCGTCCCAGATGTGGGGGAGTATAACTTTTTCCCTAGAAAACTGAAATGGTCAAAAACTAATTTGACATACAGGTAAATGCATGGCATTTTGAGTGTTATTACTGTTATTACCTTCTTTCATTGTCCAATAGGGTGCTCAGTATATGAGGTTGATGGGAGAAGGAAGCAGTTGAGTTTGACAAAATTCGTGTTGCAGTTTTAAATCTTTTCAGTAGCCCTTTTAGAAAGGTCCCCCGAGCCCACCTTACAGCCCAAGGAAGTAAATATGATTTCTTTGCATTGCGCTGTGTCATGGAGGAAAGCTGGTGTGGTGAAAGCCAGTAACTCCTCATCTGGCTTCCAGGTAGACACTCTGGGCACATCCATGGTGCTCAGTGAAGGAGAGGTAGGGACTAAGATCACGCACCTCACCACTGATCCTCACAGCGCTTAATCTTTAGGTGACTCCTTAGCTCTCCTTTGGATCTGGCTCAGTGTCTGCTTCACATAGATCTTGTCCTGGGCAAAGCAGTGTAGATACAAACTGCCTGGTGCAATGTGGCTGTGAGAGCAGGGCCTGATCCTTGTCCCTCTTCCATTTCACAATCCAGATGTAGATACCCGTGCTTGCTCAGGCAAACCCTGCACCATGACCTCAGAAAGTTGACCTTGTGAAGCTATGGTGCTGAAAGGTCACATGGTAGCTCCTTCTCCCTTAATACCACGAGGTCGTCAACAGGGGGTTTTGACCCGCTACAACCTGAGTTTCTTTAGCAAATTCCAAATGTGATATCACTGAACTTTATCAGTTCAGTATCTGGTGATAAATATTACTGTAATATGGTGATAAATATTACTTTAATATGGGTGATTCTAGCCTATAAAAATCTCTTTGGATCATGTTTTGCTCCTCCAGGAAGTGAGGAACGCGAGATATTTTTATGGCAAAAAAAGGGTTTGAAGTTACTGGTGTGATTTGACTTAATACAGAATATATATGTCATTTTCTATATCTTCTGGTGCATATAAAACCAATTACGGAAAGCTGTTGGATCATTTCAGATGTCTCTGAATGACTTTAATGAAAACAGAAATGTTTTTGATTTTTTTTTAATACTGTATGCAGCTGCAGAGCTCTTTGTTTTTAGGTAAGAACATAGGACGGAAAACAAAAAAAAACTACTGAGGTGAAACAGTCAGATGAAAGTGTATTACACATTTTCTTCAATTCACACTATTTAACCGGAGATATTAATCTGTTTGATAGAATTATGAATTACACTTCAGATCTGAGACGTGCTGAAGTAGACAGAGCTTTCAAAAAAGCATTCAAAGTTTGGTCTGATGTGACACCGCTTAACTTCACCAGAATACGAAGTGGTATAGCTGATATTATGATCTCCTTTGGCACTAAAGGTAACAGAGAACCAATTATTTTTACGTTATAGTTATTGGTGCCAGTAAAATGGGATAATTGATTTCATTGTTTTAAATGTTCTTTCATAGAACATGGTGACTTTTACCCCTTTGATGGGCCCTCTGGATTACTGGCTCATGCTTTCCCCCCTGGTCCAGACTATGGAGGAGATGCCCATTTTGATGATGATGAAGCTTGGTCAGATGATTCTAGAGGTAACAGAAGTTCCTGAGATGGTTTGAAATGGTGGTAGATGGACAGTTTCATCCTGTTTGGTATCTGTAAACAGTTTGTTTTGCCTGTTTACTGTTCATTAGTCATTATGTTTGCTCTCTACTCATAGGAAGCTGGGTATAATCTCCAATCATAAATGGAACTATAACATATGCCTATCATAAATTTTAAGATACACACCTTCTAAGTGCAGTGATTAAAAAAAAATGTCACAAACAAGGTATTTTGCCAACTTGGCATTTCACTGAGCTTAAGGCCAGCTAGTTCTGATCACAGACTGATGGGAATCACCTTACTGAAGCCTATAGAAAGCACACATACTTAACTCAGCTGCAAATCAGCTACTTACAACTAATTTGAAAATTCCTCATCTTGCCTATTCAGAACAGAGAACAATACAGTACAAATAGAACAAAGCACTATTTTTTTTCATCACTGTGTTGTTTCACCCTCCTGCCATTAAAGTCAATTTGGAACAAGAGGTAACAGGCACAAACTTGAACATAAGAAGTTCCATCTAAACATGAGGAAGAACTTTTTTACTTTGAGGGTGGCAGAGCAGTGGAACAGGCTGCCCAGAGAGGTGGTGGAGTCTCCTTCTCTGGAGACATTCAAAAC